>CM076573.1:464583825-464876109 GCA_034641835.2 Pinus albicaulis
GACATGTTTTAGAGCTAGCAGAGGTGTTCTTTAGCCGTTTTTTCTTTAGGTAAGCTTGGAGAGCCATCAGGTCCATGAGGGAAATGGAGTTGCATTGGGCTACACTTCAATGTTTGAGGTGAAATAAAAGGCACACTTAGATTATTTCTATTTTCTAAATTCATTTTTGTAGTTTTTTCAGCCTGTTTAGGCTTATTTCTCACTGCAAAACCAATTTGAGAAACTTAATAGAGCAAGGAAATGCCCATTGGGAGCCTTGGACCTAGTAGATGTAGCCCAGGAGGGTGAAATTCCTCATCATTTTGTTGTGTTGTTATGGTGAAACTATGCTGTTGTGTGTTTCTGATTTAAGATGATAAACAATAATTTTAATTAACATTTCCTCATACATAAACTCAAAAACAGTTACCAAAAACACTTTTTTTAATTTTCAAGACATGATAAACACTTTGCACACATAATTTAAGGGAAATGGATACTTTGCACATCATTAAAAATACTTTCATTGTCAGATCAGATGGTATCAGAGCTAAGGATTTGAGCATTAGGAGCTAGAGTTTTACTCAACATTTGTTTTGTGCAAAGATATAGTTGATTGTTTGCAAGTTTTGATGCTTACTAGGCTTAAACTTAAGAGAGGTGAAGGACACTTGGTTAGTGCACAAATTATTCCAAAACCAAGAAGGGCCAGAGAGCCATATCCAAGAGCCATAGAAGCAGCTTCAAGCATGTCTTCAAGAGAGGAAGAAGCTCCTGAAGATATGGATCCCAAAGAAGAGGAACAGGTATTCTGAAAGCTTTCCTAGACATGACAGAGATGGTAAGGATAATCTACCAAGAAAGGAATGATAGGCTTGAAGAAGAAGGGTCTAAAAACCAGAAAGAAGGAGAGGGTTCTTCAGGAGGAAAGAAAAGTGATGACAAGTCAAAGAAAGGACACGGAGGAAAAGGTGATCCACCATCCCCATCTTCATCCTCTTCCTCTACATCAACATCCTCAAATTTCGTGAATCAATCTCACAAGTCTAAAAGCATTGGTAAAAGTCCATTTTTAAAGCTTGATGTTAAATTTGAGTTGCCTATGTTTAACGGTGAAGTCAATGTAGAGAAAATTGACAATTGGATAAGACAGTTGGAAGTTTACTAGAGGATACAAAACCTTCATGAAGACGATATCAAGATTCAGTTAGCCTCTTTAAGAATGGAAGAAGCATCATTGGTATGGTGGAAACCTAAGACCAAGGGTGAAATGAAAAAACATGGTAAGATCACTTTATCATGTGCTAAATTTATTTCCACAATTAAGCAACAATTTTATCCATTATCTCATTTACAAAAGGCTATCATGAATCGGCAAAGTTTTAGACAAGTTAAGGGACAAAGTGCTCAAGATTACACTCGAGAGTTTAGAAGAAGGGCTTTATTACTTGGAATTGATTTACATAGTCAAGATACCTTTCTGAAATATATAGGTGGTTTACACACTTATCTTATAAATATTATCCTTGTGTTCAATCCTACTAGTCTAGATGAAGTTTGTGTGCAAGCTACACATTTAGAGGCTAGAGGGAAACAATATTTTGATGGGATTATGGATAGTGAATTCAAAGGCAAAGGGAGGAAAAGAACTGCAAACACTAGGAAAGAAAAAGGAAATTTAATTTCTAAAAACTATTCCAAAACAAGCCATGATGAAGACCATTGCTGGAAACTTCATCCAAGGCTGAAACCAGAGAAATTTAAAAACAAAGATAAGGCTAAAGAAAAGGGAAAAACTGTTGCAACTGTTGAACAAGACTTAGGGTCTGAATCAGGTGATGAAACTAAAAGCATAGCCATGATGCTAAGGAACATAAAGGGGAAAGAGATTGTAAATGAAACAAAACCCAGTTCTAGCACTTTAAACTGTCACATAGAAGCTTAAAATGAAAAGAGGAGGATAGAACTATTTCATATAAGGATAATCTCGAAAAACACAAAGATAGACACACTATTTGATAGTGGGTCTCAAGCAAATCTCATCTTAGAATACTTAGTCAAGAAGCTAAAACTTGAGACCATACCTCATCCAAAGCCATATCCACTTGGATAGATTTGCAAGGATGCTAATTTACAAGTCTCAAGAAAGTGCATGTTGCGCTTCGCCATAACATCTTATTATGTTGATTTGGTTGAACTAGATGTGGTACCGCTTGATGTTACAGGCGTTGTGTTGGGTAGTCCATATTTATATGACAGAAAAGCAATCTTCCATCGCCATGAGAACAAGTACCATTTGTTCAAGGATGGTAAAGAGTTTATTGTGAAAGCACATTGGAAGAAGCTAGAATCTTCTTTAGTCAATGTAGGACAATTGAAAAGGCTTGTCAATGCAAGTCAAAATATGACTTTCTTGATGGTTAAGAAAAAATATTTTGTAAATTCTCCTTTTCATATTGTTGCTGATATAAATGATGATATGTTTCAGCCTGAAAGCAGGTCGTCTTTGGAACAAGATGACAAGATGTTGCAGAAAGTGTCGTTGGTGTCGATCTGTGCAGAGAACAAAGTATCGGTGCAAGGTGGTGCGAAAATCGAAGAGAGGGCAAGGCATGCAAGAAAAGAGGGCACAAATTTCAACATGGGTCATTGTTGGTTTCAGAATGGCAGGGCAGTATGGCAAGAAAACTTGGTTGAAATTCGACGCAAGTACATGGCTCATTTGATAAAAATTCGCCATAAGGAAAGTTGGCAAGGTGAATCTCAATTTTAGTTTCCTTTGAAGTTAGACCATTGTAGAAACAATATTATTTCTGCAAATTATAGTTTCTATTCAGCAAATTTCAAAAAATTTCATTATGACTCAGTCAAGGTTAGCAACAGGCGATCAGTGGATTCAAGGAAGAATTTATTTTTTTATGAGAAGCTCAATTTGATGAAGTCAGGAAGATTTCAATGGTTCATGTTTGGAAGAGTAGAGAACCAATCCCCTCATCTTCATTTTCTGTAAATCAGAGAGATTTTGGGGTCCAAAAATCTTCCCATTTGGAAGGTGTGATTAGGTGATCATGTCCAAGTGGAAAAAAATGCTCAAAAATGGAATTTCTTAAAATTGGTTGAAACCTGAACAACCAGATAGGCCTCGTTGCTGATATTCTGGCACCATGTACAACACTCAAATCCGACATCGTATGTGAAAGTTATGTAGGTGTGAATTTTTCAGTATCCTTCAAAAATCCAGTTTGACCAAGGTTGACTTTGACTTTGGAAATATTAAAAAAGAATATTCCAAAGAATATTCTTGGAATATTCCTTGGAATATTCCCTAGAATACTCCATGGAATATTCCATCTGGATGAATGGTTAGAGGACAAGTGGCATTTAGTGATTGGTTTATGGTTTGACTATTTGTATTTTCGGCCAATCAGTGGGTGCCACATGGCAAGCCCGGAGGCCGCCACGTGGCCCCATACCATGGAAATTTTGGTGTGTTAAAAATTTTTGTGAGTCTGCAGGTTCGAACCCCAGACCTCACTACTGCAAGAACCACACCTGATCATCATACCATCGAAGTAGTTCTTCACTACGATGGTTCCGCGTATTATTTAAACTTTGAATTTGTATCCGCTGAAAAATAAAAGGGGCTAGCCCAACCCATATGCCTCAGTGCTAAGGACCAGGGGCATGGGCACTATTAGACTTATCCACCCAGTTAAAATGGTTGGCATTTATGCCATGTGACCGTTTAAAATATTTAATGCGTGGATAATATCAACGGTTATGATGGTGGTTTGGTCAGAGTTTGGGTGGCAGTCACCATGTGACCACCCCACTATAAAAATTAAATGCCACAATTAATTTTGTGCCATTCTACAGAACAGGTTCCACCTTTTTCGGCCCCTCCACCAAATTAGCGCCCTTAACTCCAGTTCTCCTGCATTTAGTGGGGTTTTCACTTGACATTGGGCAGAAGTTTATTTTTGTCATAACTTCTCCAATGTTGGACTAATTTGGACGAAATTGTGGTCAATTTTGGGTATTATGAGCATTCTGGATTCATTGGGATAGGTTGTAGAGCTAACAGAGGCGTTCTTCAGCCATGTTCTCTTCAAGGAAGCTTGGAAAGCCATTAGGGCCATGAGGAAAATGGAGCCGCATTAGGCTACACTTCACTGTTTGAGGTGAAATAAAAGCCATACATAGCTTATTTATGTCTTCAGAATTCATTTTCACAGTTTTTTCAGCATTTTTAGGCTTATTTCTCACTATAAAACCAATTTGAGAAACTTAATCGAGAAAGGACGTAACCATTGGGAGCCTTGGACTAGGCAGATGTAGCCCAAGAGGGGTGAGCTGCCTCATCATGTTGTTGTGTTGTTATGGTGAAGTTATGCTACTGTGTATTTTTTATTTAAGATGTTAAATAGTAATTTTAATTAACATTCCCTCACACATGAAATCAAAACAGTTACCAAAAACAATTTGTTTAATTTGCAAGACTTGATAAACACTTTTCACACTTAATTTAAGGGAAATGGATACTTTGTACAACATTACAAATACTTTCATTTTCAGATCAACAATACAAATCAAAATTGGTCAAATGAAATCCACACATTTAAAATAAAAACTATATCACTCAATGAATTGATAATTGCTGCTGAAAACTTCAGAAAGAGTACATTAGCTGAATGAAATAATTATTACTACATAACAACAATTAAAATGCACACGCACACAACTAAGGGAGTTGTGAATGAAGGGGGCGCTCCCTCACTCAAAACCCCTCCAAGATAAAATATGCTTTCTCAGTAGAGTAAACAGAACATGAAATGTTGTATTAATTTGGAAATATTATATTTGATTAAAATCTGATCTATGCTATCAGCAAATCCCAACCCAACCAACTCCTTACATCATAAAACACAATCAAATTTATACAATTTCTAAAGCCCATATTTTTCTCGAATGAGGAAAATGCTAATCCGAGCTAGGATCTATCAATACAGGTACAATATCATCAAAATTATCTAAATTGGGTCTAATCCATGACTGAAATAAGGGATTAGAGAATTATCATTACAAGGCTGAAGCTACTCATGCGGCCAACGAGAACAGGTTTGCGAATATGGGTAGTTCCAAAGGCGGATTTGGCACAGCCAATAAGAAAATGTCCATCTAACACTAATTCCCCACAAAAACCATGTTCTCATTTAATTTGGTAATTAGTTGAACATAAGTAACCACTAAATCTATTGCAGGAAATTAGAGCGGCTATAGGAAAATTAGATGCAACATCTTTACCAATATAAGGAAAAATAATTATGAGAAACCAATCAATATAGACATGGTTGTCGAACGTGGGAGCTTGACATAAGCTCCTCTTTCTACGCCATTCTTGGACATGGTCAGAAAGGCGGGTCACATATGTTTGACGGAATGCGGTCAAATACTCACTAACAGTATCATATCAGAGAGGTAGCTGGAAGCATGACAAAAACAATTTAGCAAAAGCCGTAAAAGTGTAAGGTGAGGAAGAAGCCTAGTCCACATAAAACTTTATAGCATCTCGAGCAAGCGTATGCTAGGATAACCGAAGATGCATGGAGTCATCAGTGATAGAATTGGCTGAACACCACATGTGAAAGGACTGAACGTGATTAGGGGGGTCCTCTCCATAGTTTCCTTCTAACTTAGGGATGTCAGAAGGAAGCTTAGTTAGCATAACAAGCTAACCTAGATCAAGGTGTATAGGGTCATTAATTAACTGGCTGAAATCAGGGAGGCTTAAACCTACCATAAAAGGTAGCAAAGGAGTAGCCAGAATGGTTCTGGTAGCGGATCCACTAGTAGAAGCTCTAGAGTTAGGGTCGAGGCTACCACCACCTTGAGGACTAGCGCCTACATGGATGTCTGACATGGTGACAGAATGAGGTAGAGGAGAATTGGGTTCAGAATCAGAGTGAGGGCCCGATTAACCAGAATCAGAGTCAGTATGGGCAATTAGTAGAGGACTAACTAAGGCTTAAATCTTTGGAGTAAATTTTCCTAACAGAAACTTAGGATGAATACCTAGGAGTCTCTGGGATAACTGCCTTGGGGTTGCAAGGATGGCAAGACACATATACCTAAATAATATGGAGGAGTAATAAATAAAGGCTCAGAGGGGCAGACAACTTAATTACGATTTTTATGTCTGGGCTTGGTGGTGCAAACCAAATGCTCTTCATTTTAGGTGTGTGTGTGTGTGCAAGCTATGTGTTACTTTTAGTTAAGCACAAATGGTTGTGTATAAAGAAAAAGGAAAAATGTTGTATAACTGTAAATAAAACTGAAACGATAGTAAAATAAACATCTAAATATGCATAAATTCAACCCAACAAAAGGGCTCCCAAACAACTTTTCTAAAAGTTAGAAAAATTTGACATGGTGAAAGGTTAAAGCCTAAGGGAAGAAACCAAAAAAAACTGAAGAGGGGGTTTTGGATGGAATAATAACTGATCTAAAAGGATATGAAATAAGGATAGATCAAACTCTAAAAAATGGCTGAAAGTGCTACAAAATCTTAGACTACCTACTCAGCTAAACCCCTCCTAAAAAGGTGGAAGCATACTGAAACCCTCAAGGGATTTGTCCTACTTCAAGGAGACAAACTGAGCATATCCAGGCCTAAGATGGGATGAGATAGAGGTTAAACAACCCTAAACAGTGCTTTCAGAAAATGCTGACTATAACAGAAAAAATCCTGAAAAACTTTGTAGCTCATAGGTATTGACCTATAGGCTGATGAAATCGTAGTTTTTGGCCGAAAAGGTGTGAATTGAGCCTGAACTCGAAAGTTATGCGATGAAAAGTGTGAGTTATAGTTCCAGGAGTCTCGAGTGTTAGGTTGCATAAAACATTGTCATATCTGGCATTACTAATACCTGTTACCTACGGAAAACACCTAGAAACACTCATAAGTTAGAATTTTTACTGTTTTAGGGAATAAAAGGTAAAAAAAACATTAGGAGACTAAAATAGCTAATGAAAAACCCTAGTTGCTAAAGAACCTGGTCACGTAGGAATCTGAATAAAACCCAATGGAGTCACCAATTTTTAGAATGAATTCTTAACGTAATTATACGAAAGGAGACGACTTTAGCTACACATGATAAACAACCCTAACCACAAATATGAATGCCTTACTTCCTTAGATTTTCAATACATAATTAAAACAAATGCAACATTAACCCATATCTATGTAGTAAAAGTAGCTAAATAATGAAATGAAATAAGAGTTTCACCAAATATTCAATGGAAAAGATAAGATATATATAGAATTTTATATTATGTTAACACCTCGGAAGGGAAAAAATAATGATATTACTAGTCCCTGTCAATGGGATGGTCCCTTGGATGTCCTCAATGCTTCTGATCCAATGTTTCTCTCTCTCTATGGTGTAGAGAACCCAAGACATGTTGAACTCAATTGGAGCTCAAGAAGAAAAAAGGTAATAAAAGCGATCAAAGTATGAAAATGACAAGAGGATCAAATTTTGACCATGTTTGAAGGATAAAAGGTAAAAACTAAATGAAAAACCCTCCTATTTATAACAAAATATTCATTTATCCTTGATAATGGTGCATAATAAAATATTATTAACCAAAATCTAGACCTAACTACTTGGAATATTTTATTATATTTTGTTGGAAGGAAAATGAATTTAAATTGGTTAAATCCCTTTATTTATAAATAATAAACAAATAAATGATTTATTTATCATTTCAACGATGGGGTTAAGGAATAATTTAACAAATGATGATTTATTTTATTATTCCTAAATGATTTAGTGAAATTTAACGAGGAATACTAATTAAATAATGATTTAATTAATTATTCCTAGAAAATAATCAGATAAATAATGATTTATCTAACTATTTCTCATTAAATGGGTTAAAGATGACCAAGAATATTATTTAAAAAGTGATTTAATTAATTATTCGTAGAGGAAAATAAAATAAATAAGGATTTATTTAATTATTCCTCATCGGGCTTCTTGTTTGGACCTAAAATAACTTAATAAACTATGGTTTATTATATTATTTCCTATAGTGAAAGCAATTTTACTATGGTAAAATTGGTCTTACATGGTGTATTTTGATCCATCTAATTGTAAATGGTTAGATTACCAAAAGTTGGTGTAAAAAATACCACCATTTTTTTGCAACTTGCAGGTAGATCCACAATAGCTCTTGAAGGAATTATTGAGGAATTAATGGTCTAAATCGACTCCTCGGAGTATCCCATAGAATTATTGGTCCTACAACAACAAAAAAACATTTAATGGATATCCTATCATTTTAGGAAGACCTTGGTTGGCCAATGTGGATGCTTATATTAGTTGTAGGGTCAGAAACATGAATATAAAGAATGGGCCCTTGTCCAAACAACTGGTATTATATCCTCCCATCCATCCTTCCATTGAAAATGACCTACCCTTATGGTTGGAGGTTGAAGAAGAAGAATACGAAGTGTAAAGTGCCACACCTTACCCAATTTGTACCATAGATACTATTCTTAGAGGGGCTAAACACGATGAGGATGATCTCATCAACCACATTATTCAAATACAACCCCCCACTTCCATTCCACCCAATGACCTAGTGAGAGAATTTGATAGCCACCCTTGGATTGAGTTACACTCAGTTCAATCAACCTTTCAAGCCACCAAGGCTATGGAATTTGTCCCATCGAAATCCCTAAAGATTAAGTCATCCCTCTAGACCAAAGAATAAGAGAAACTACACTAGCTCTTGAAGGAAAACCTTGATGGTTTTTATTGGGACTACAAGGATATGAAAGGGGTGCATCCATAAGTGTGCACACATCATATTTATATCAAATAAGGATGAGAGCCTATGTGCCAACCCTAAATAAGGATGAAACCAACTCTAAAGGACATAGCGAAGGATGAACTATAGAATTTGTTGGATGTAGGCTTCATCTACACCATATCAGACAGTGAGTGGGTGTCTCCTCTTGTTCTAGTCCCAAATAAAAATGGAATGTGGTGAATCTCTGTTGACTACTCAGAACTAAAAAAAGCCACTTAGAATGACCATTTCCCCTTTCCCTTCATCGATCAAGTCCTAGATGGTCTTGTAGGGAAGAAGTATTTCTCTTTCGTAGATGGGCTTAGTGGGAATAACCAAATTCAAATCAATCCTGAGGACCAGGGCAGGACCACTATAACATTTCTTTGGGGCACTTTGACTTACATATTTCTTCCCTTTGTCTTGTGCAATTCCTTTGCTACTTTCCAGAGAACACTCCTGAACATTGTTTCTAAACTAGTTCGTAAAAATTTGTATGGATGATTTCACACCTTATGGGTATGATTTATAGGAGGCTCCCTCCAATGTAGAAAATGTGTTAAGAAAGTGCATTGAAATGCATCTCTCCATAAATCTTGAAAAGTGTGAATTTCTAAAAAGGGCAGGGATATTCCTAGGCCACTCAATATCACAAGCAGGAATACAGGTAGACCTAAACAAAATCACCATCATAAAAAGGATGCTTATTCCTCAAAAGAAGCGAGATGTCAAAATTATCTTAGGGTTCGCTGGCTACTATAGGAGGTTCATTAAGGACTTGAGAAAACTGGCTTCACTAATATTTGGATTTTTCGCCAAATATTCTGAGTTTTATGGTCTATTCTCTGTCATGAAGCTTTTAACCTCATTAAGGAAAAGCTAACCAATGCACCTATTCCTCGAGGTCCGAATTGGGCTATGCCCTTCCAGATTCATACAAATGCATCAGATAAAGTAGTGGGGGCAGCCTTGGGGAAATTACAAAACAAGTTATCCTATGCCATTTATTTAATTAGCAAGAATATGTCCAAAGATGAACCTAATTATATTTTCACTGAAAAGGGTCTCTTAGCCATTGTCCATTCCATAAACAAAATAAGGAACTACATTAATGGTTATAAGAACTTTGTACATACTAACCATGCACCAATCAAGTACTTAATGAATAATTCAAATGTTAATGATAGAATCATTAGATGGTTTTTGTTGTTGCAGCGGTTTGATTTGACAATTGTTGAAAATCGACGAAAGGAAAATGTTGTTGAAAATTTATTATCTAGACTAACTTTATCTGTAGATGAGGAATGAATGGTGGATGATGGTCTTCAATATGAAAATCTATTTGTTATCTCAACACCCTATCCTTGGGTTTCTTACATAGCTAACTACTTGGTTGTTGAGAGGTTTCCTCCAAACCTTTCATCCAAAGAAAAGAGCAGGATTATAAGGAAAAGTGCCATTTCACTTGGATTGGTGGAAATATCTTCAAATTCAGTCTGGAAAAATTTATCAGAAGATGTGTGAGGTAAGAGGAGGTTTTCGACATCCTCTTAGCATGTCAATATCATCCACGTGTGGGTCATTTTACTACTAAGAGTAAAAACTTCAAAGCTTTGCAAGTAGGCTACTATTGGCCTACCCTCCACCAGGATGCAAAAATATACACCAATAGATGTGATCAGTGTCAAAGGATGGGGAAACCTACACGAAGGGATCAAATTCATTTGAAACCTTAGGTGGCTTTAGAGCTACTTGAAAAGAGGGGTATGGACTTCATTGAACTCACTGATCCAACATCGAGGGAGAAGAGATATATCATAATATGCACTAATTAATTGACCAGGTGGGATGAAACAAGGGTTGTCAAAGAACAAACATAAGAGAAGGTAGCTGGGTTTTGGAGAGAGAATGGTTTCTAAATGTTTGGATACCTCAGAGTGGTAGTCACTGATTAGGGGGCTCAATTTACATCTCATATCATTGATAACCTCATGAGGCAGCACAAGCTAAAACACAAGACTTACACTGCCTATCATCCCAAGAAAATGGCTAGGTGGAAGTGACAAGTAAATCCTTGGAGAATATCCTCACGAAATTTGTGAGAACAAGCGGTAAATATTGGGTATAAATATTGTTGAAAGCCACTTGGGGTTGCAATAACACCTAGAAGAAAACTAGAGGGTTTACTCCATATGATCTATTGTATCGGAATAAATATTTTTTTCCATCGATTTTGAGTATAAAACCTTGAGGATGGGAGATTAGTTTGACTTGGACATCAAAATTCACAAAAATAAAAGTTTTTGCAGCTAAATGATTTGGATGAATTT
The DNA here is from genome assembly GCA_034641835.2 of Pinus albicaulis. Lineage (NCBI taxonomy): Eukaryota > Viridiplantae > Streptophyta > Pinopsida > Pinales > Pinaceae > Pinus > Pinus albicaulis. Next base: position 464,594,991 of record CM076573.1, read on the forward strand.
AGAATGGAGGCACTCTTTCAAAAATAATTAATCCAACTGCAAATAAAATTTTGGCATGAAAAACACATCAATGAAAGGACATTTTAGGAAGGAGATTGGGCTCTATTCTATGACTCCACATTCAAGGAATTCAATGGAAACTTAATGACCATATGGTTAGGACCTTACCAAGTGGATAAATGCCACGAAAATGGGGATGTTCATATCATGACCATATATGAGGATGGGATCCATCTCCTTTCAAATGGTTATAGGCTAAATATGTACATGAAGTCCCTCTGTAAGGATGAATTTATCAATACAATAAATAGGGAGGTGAATGTCATTAGAAGATCCATAGTTTCTAGCCCCTCACCTTCCTAGAAAAAGAAAAAAAATGAAAAGATAAAGAGGCCTAGGTGAAACCTCACTGAGGCATCCAAGGAAAAATCCTGGGTTGAAAAACTCCTTGAGGCAATAATAGAGTAAAAAAATGAGAAAAAGGAAAAAACAGAGAAATAAAATATCCTTGTTTGAAAACCTCTTCGAGGCGTCGAAGGCAGGATTTTGGGTTGAAAAGCTTTGGTAAGGGACCCCATTTGTCTTGAAAAGGAAACAGAAAAAAAGAGGAAAAAGAAAAGGGAAAAAATAAAAGGAATAACGCAACACCTATGCACTAACCTGCTTATGTATTATAGGTTGTTGATCAAGAACATTTTGGACAAAGGGAGAAACATCCCTTCTATCTCTCTCTCTCCTCTACCTATGAAGTCCAAGTCTAGACCCAACATGCATTCATTCATCCATTTTTTCCACCAGGTGAGGAAAAATTCTATTTTTCCCTTACTCTCTGTAGTGCTATAAGATGTCCTAGGCTACTACAAAATTTCCTATAGTGCCACATGAAAACCTGTGATGATATAAAAAATACACTTGAGGATAAATAAGCTCTCCCAAGAACACTTAACCCTTCAAAATACATGAAAAATAATTTTTATACCTATACCTATCATTCCTAACCATCACTCAACGCCATGCATGAATATTCACTCATCAAACCCTCTATTTCACCATTGTGAGCTAGTTTAGCTAAATTCTTACACGAGGCCTCTCCTATCATATCCCCCTCCACTAAAAAAACTTCACTCACTTCCTAGAAGGACCCATAGAATTTGTACAATATTTTTCTTGATTCCTCAGGGCAGTTTACCTCCAAACTGAAACAAGGGAACTGCTATAGGAAGATGATCGTTTCTTGTATAAATTGTGCACATCTAACCAAAAAATAAAAAAGGCATGAAAAGACTGGTGAAGAGGGATCGTGATGATCACCAGAGGACTCCAAAGTGAAATACACACCAGTAGTAGCACCCGAGGACTCAATCAGTCACCTGAAAAAGAATCAACAATAAAAAATAATAATCACTACATTTAGAAAAATAATTTGCTCACTCATAAAATAAAAATAAAAAACATAGCAAATGAAATAAATCACTAATGACCATCACCATGCTCAAGTTCCTTGAATCAAAGGATCCTTCAACTCATTAGCATCAGGTAGGCTCAGGTATGTCTCCCTCACCCTTTCTCTATGCATCATTTGACTAAAATGAGTTGATGTCGAGAATAGAGTGTTTAATAGGAAAAATGGTCTCCAATTAATTTTCCCTATCTCTAAGAGTTATAGTAAAATATTAGCAGGGTTTGCATGCCACACGGATCTGTCACATCAGATAAGGAAAATATCACGAGGATTTGGAGTTGATTTTGAGGCATGTGGTAATGATTGGCTCGAGTGGGACCAACATTTGAAATAAGGAAACCTTGTGCCAAATCCACATCACCACTACACTCCATGTCATCTCAATTTGGAATAAAAAGTGTACTTTGGCTCATTCCCCATCATTATATTGTGCATTATGAGATCAGTTAGAGCAGGAAAAATATAGGATACATCGAGGAGATTTGATCCATGGTAAATTTTCGCATGTAGCCCATGCTACAGGAAAGTATTTTGTTGCTACAAGAAGTTTCCAGGGTGGCCACACAGCTCTAGAAAGGGTCATGCAGACCAACCTTAGAGTGTATTGACTCCCCATCACTATCCTTGAAGAAAAAATCATCAGAATTGCAGAGGTAAGTGGCTATCACCCCACCAAGTTAAGAAATAATTCATGGTAATTTACACACAGTCAAGCCACAATTGATGAAATTAAAAGGATGTGAAAGGATTAAGGATAAGGAAACTGCATTGTGTGTAAAGTAAAACCTTTGGGGTCCCATATCACAATGATATTAGAAATAAGCCACATAAAACCATCTCTCTAACACACTCAAAAGCATTAAAGGAAATTTCAGCCTAAAAGTGCCCATGAAATTTTCACATAATTTACAGGTCATAATATGTAAACCAATGAAAGGCCTCTAAATTTAAAAAGAGGTACATGTAAAAATATTTTCGAGGGAAAAAGAAGAAATTTTTTTTTTTTTAATTTCATTTTTGGCTTATTGCCTTCTATGTTTACTCAAATTTTTAGTGTAGACACTCGTTTGATATAGAATTAAATTCCACATCCAACGAGTACCCATTATGCATACTTTTGAGGAGACCCACATTGATAAAATTGCAAATACATTCAAAATGTGCATTCAACATGCCTACAATTTTTATCAATGTGAGTCTTATCAAAAGTATGCATAAAGCGTACTCATTGGATGTGGAATTTAATTATGCATCCAAGGAGTTTCTACACTTGAAATTTGAGTAAATATATAAGGAGTTAAATAAAAAATAAAATAAAAAAATGGTCCTTTTATTTTTCCACGAAAACTTTTAACTCTTGTTTTATTATTTTAACTATTATTTTATTATTTTTCCTTAGGAGGCCACTTTTAGGTTGAAATTTCCTCCAATGATGGGGGGATATTTCAATAGAAGGGAGCTCATAGATATAAAATAATCAGAATACATCCTCCTATGGTCAACATATTTATATATCAGTAGTGGTTAGGCTTAATTGAGATCCTAAAGGTATTTTATGATGAAGTGGCTTGAGAATTTGCAGTAGCCTTGAACTCCCAAGAATATGATAGGGTGGCCACAGTGGTTAGAGGGATAGATATTACCATAAACCCTGAGCTCATTATTAGAGTCACTACATTATCTCTAGGATTTAAGTGGAATACAGAGGACAGAGTCTCTATTACTGCCTCAAAGAAGAGTTTCTTCTTTCCCAATAAATAATAAATTGAATATAAGAATGGGGTAAGAAGGGAAAGTCTCCCTTACACATGGGATGATGTAGCCTACAATATCATGAAAGATATCTCCTGTGAGGGAAAACTAAGTGTGGCCTATGGATACCATTTTAGATTATTGCATGAACTTTGGTTGAAAGGAGATCTTCCCCAAGAGAAGAAACGAAATATCACATACTTTCTCATGCATTCATTCAAAGATATGACCCAAATGGTATGAAAGAGAAAATATCAACACCTAGCTCACCATGGTATCATTAAACTCATAGGGGGAGATTCTCTCAAAAGAATCATTCTCCCTATACCTTGGTCCACCTTCATTGACATGGATAGAAAAACATTCATTCGGACAAAAACCATCACTACTGGAGATACCCTTGCCTCTAGCCTTGGAGAAAGGGGCATCAAAGTAGAAGAGGAAGGGATTGAAAGGAAAAAGGAAGAAGAGGAAGAAGAGGAAATGGAAATAGAGGAAGAGCCCACAGAGAATATAGGAGCATATATAGGAAAGGAGGAGGAGAAAAAGGAAAATGGAAAAGGAGAAGAATATGAAAAATAAGAGGAAGAAAATATGAAGAGAAGGAAGGAAAGACAAAAGAGGAGGAGATACTAGACCCCAAGGTTACCACTGATATCTCCCCTCAACAAACCATACTTTCACCAAAGAAAAATGAAAAGGAAGTGGTGGGCACCTTGGCCACTCTAAGAACCTCTGTGAAGGAAAAGGGAAAAAGACAGGCCCCCATGTACTTCAAGACTAGAAATAGTGCCAGCGTGAAACAAGGGAGACGTTAAACTCCAACCAAGAGCCCCATCACAATTGAAGAATCACCAAATAATAAGGGAGAAATATGGCCATATGATGATGTTGGCTTGAGGGGTCTAGAACCAGGTTTAGATTTTATGGATAAACCAACAAACCCGCTAGCTACTGGCCCCTTCCACAATGATCTGCTTGCACAAATCAAAGTCTCACCTGAAGCAGTATGGGGGAGTGCTGGAATGAGGTTTTTGAAACTTGAGAGAGAATTTAATGAAGTGGTCTTTGAAAATAACCTAATTTATCTTCTATGGATGTGTGTAGTCATTTTATAGTAGAATTATAGATATTGCGGAATCATTAACAGGATAACAAAAAAATACTTGTCTTCCTTAGTGCATACAATCAATCAGAACTAGATCTCGATTTAATCAATGTAATAATTAACAGATGGTAATAATCATGCATAAAAATATCAATTAGATCTTTGTATTGGTCAATAAGTAAAAAAACAACGTGATCTCATCAAAGCATAAAGAATAAGCATATAACACAGAGGGTTCACCAAAACTGTTCTTTCTATCAGTTTTTCAGATTTGTCAATACATCAGCTTTCCTTCTTGCAAAAACACTTAAAATCCCTTACAACCCTTCCATGCACATAGCCAATAGAGTCCACACACATCCAGGACTAGGTATCCCTTCACACATCCAACAGGAGCCTTTTACCCAACTGAAAACCCTTACAGACACAAAATGCTATTAATATCTTCTAACATTCATCAATTTTTCTATGAATTAAGACTACTTATCTTAGACATACTCTATCTATTTATAGTATGCCTAGCACATGGATACTATGGCCTCAAATGATGGTTTGAGGCCCACAGTTTACATTTAAACTTAATTATATCTAAAATTGGGGAAAAAATCCCTTTGACTGCATCTACACAGTAGGCACATACAAACATACAAATAAAATATCTTTTGGAACTTGTGCCTCAAAGGACCCCACTCCAACATGCCACCAACACAAACATGTGACTCATCCAAATTCACTGAGGTGTTGTCATTTTCTCCTTAGTTTTAGCCTTGACAATCTCGACAAAAGTCTGGAGAGGGAGCACTAACTCGAGGTTCTGCGCTGCAGCACCCTGTGATTTCTAAACCATTTTATCCATCATAGGACCTTCAATATCCATTTCCACACTGCATTGGGTCTGCTTGAATAGTCTTGATGGTATTTTCAAGAGTCTGAAAGATTTGTAGTTCTTCCTCTACCCTCGCTTGGATACCTTCTATGAGCACATGTTCCTTGTGACGCAAGTCTTCATTTTCTTCCTGGATTTTGCGACCTTCCTGTAGACGAGCAAGTCTCTATGCGATCACCAATGTAGCTGCTACTGTGTAGATTTCTTCTAACTTCTCCTCATTTGTACAAATTTTATCGCACAAATACTACACGGAGGGATCATTCTCGATAGATTCCCAAAATTCCATGGCCTCATTTAGGGACTGGTCACACTGAGTGAACACAACATCAATACTATTATGGGTCTGCTTAAACTCTACTACTTTCTTTGTACGAAACTTGGGCAAGGTCTTCGACTGCAACTTGGTCTGTAGGTCTATGATTAGCTCCTTATATTCGGCTCGAATGGTGTGAACTTCCACATGTGCAACCTTGATCCTAACCAGTCCATACAAAATATCAATGGGCGCAGCTGTGGCTGCGACAACTAGAATATCTTGACACACTTGGTTAATATTGGCTTGCAGCACAACGCGTTGGGCCTCTAATTATCTATATGGTGCTTTGACCTATCATTGTTGCTCATGTGCTTGCATAACCTGTGTCTATGCATCCTTAGTTTTCATTTGTGTGGTTTCTTCTCTGTACTAGAGCTCATTAGCAATACTTGAGTGTAGTAAATGGAGTTTTCTTATAGATAGCATGAAAAGTTTAAGATGAACATCACCTGTACCAGTAAATTGACTGCGCTAGCTCGTGTCCATTTGCATTCATGGAAGGGGGATATTAAAAAATTGCACCTCCCCAAAGGATGGCAAGGATACGTCCAAAGGTTGTGCACTGGTTACAGGTGCACCTGTCCAAGTAGCTTGAATCATGCTCTCTTGTATCAAGATCACTTTTACCTTTAACTCTTGCAACCCCACTTGAATGATCTAGAGCATAGATTTATACTGGACCTCCATGTGCATCTGTCAATCCTCTTGCACAATGATCACTGTATTCATGATCTCATTTAGATCGTCCTCTTTGAGTCTCAGGACCTCTTGTCCTATTTACTTGGATCCCTTCTATTTTTTTCATGATCCAACCATGGTCTGTGTGCCGTGCTTTGTGCCTTTTGAGGTTGCCACTTCTCTAGTCTCCTTAGGCATATTGCCATATTTCTTTGGCATAGTGGTTGTCTCAATGGTCTCTCCTGTTGTGGTTGGGGTCGGCTCCTTCTCAATGGGTTTTTCAATGTTAATTTTCAACACTTTAAAAATATGGCAGTAAAACCAATTTTCATGTGCCAAATAAATGGAAAAACCACACAATAGTTGCTAGTAGAATACTATTTTTATTTTTTGAGTACAATTTCAACATATTTTTAGTAATGACGTTAAATATAATATAACGAATTTTTTATACATGTCATTTAACATATAATATCATGACACTAAGAATCCTTAAAATTCTGTTTTTTTTTCAACCATAATGTTTAAGATAAAATATATTTAAAAAAATTTCACCCATAGAATTAAAAAATATTAACTTTTCAAAAGATTACAACCATGATATTATGAAAAAATTATATGCCTAAAATAACCCAATGAAACATAGATTATTTCTGCAAGTTATTGTTGCATTCTCAATATTTTAGATAAATGAATTCATCATAATTAAACCATATAATCCAAAAAAAAAATGACTCATAACTTCATGTAATATCATAGGGAAGTTAAAATATCATTTTTATTGCTGAATGAAAATATCATTTATATCAATTGTCTTACACAATTTTTCAAAATAACTGATATTTTCTAGCTCACCATCAAAATTTACATATTCAGATGAATGACTCGATGTAGATGAAGATGTTCCATATTCTTCTCTTTCATCAACAAGTGCCTCGTCTGAGTCAACATGCATGCCCACCACTTGAGGTTTCAAAATCATTCTAGATCTATGACTCGGTTCAATAGACTACCATATCAACATTGTTTCTTGTGGTAGCAACCTCTTAATAACATCTATCGTCCTAGGGCGAAGAGTTCCTCTCTTTGTTAAATTGAATTCATAAAAAATTATGTCAACTTTCTCCAATTTTAAGAGGTCTGTGCAGCGACGATTTGTATTTGTACCCTTCCTTTTTCTCATTCTGCCAATTTTTTTATCAACAACCATCTCTGAATTGTACACACCATTGAATGGGTGTGTTTTTTTTGGATACCAATGTACTTCAACACGTGTAAAATCCTCATTTTTGTTAATCAAATTTATAACCTTAGCAACCCAAAATGGATAACCATGTGGATCTGCATGTGCTAAGACTGTGATCATGCAACCCTCCTTAGTATCATTTATTGAACCTATGTAAAGGTATTCCATGGCTTTATGTTGTGCACAAGACCTTCTGGAACCAATAAACATTTCTCTTTCCTCCACCTGTGTAGAATTAATAATACCATGTGATTTATGTTGTTCAAGAATGTTTGTTTCCTCTTGTTCATTTGACACATTTTGTGGCCAAATAAATGGAGTCTTCAAAATCATATCTTCATTTGCTGGTCATGAAAGGATATCATTTTGATCATTGAAAAATGACTCCCACCAAACTGAATCAACAACATCAAAGAACTAATATGTATATCTAAAGGTTTTTTTTAATTTCTCCCAGGCATTCAGAATAATATTTATACCTCTCTTCTTCCTTCGTGCATTATGAACCTCACCAAATGATTGTAATAAAAGTATATTTGATGCAAATATTGAATGATCTGTAATGAACTTCAAAAATTCAAAACCCGATGATGGCTCCCATTCTGCCGTTGTTGAAAACTTCTTTCCCCATATAAGTGTTTTCCCATCAATTTTTTTGATACAATATTGATGTTGGAATCTAATGTCATTAAGTTGTTAAATGAATTTCTATTGACCATGCAATCCGAGAATAAACCTTCACATTTAAACAATTTCTTCTAACACATGAAAAATAGGCTCTGGCTTATATGATTTCTTAATAAATTAAATTAATTATTGCAAGTTCCCAACATTATTCCTCCTCAATGTTACAGAAAAATGAATGAACATGTGACCAATATGGTTGTGAGTGTGCCCAACAAGAACGGAACCAACCTTTACCTTATGAAAAATTCTCAATTCAACAAGCATGTTTAGATATCCAAAAAAAATATGATTTTTGTTTTCACGACATGTGTTATTTAATTGTAGATACAAAATTTCAGGAAGATTACCACCCCAATGAGAAAACACATCACAAATTATTGTTATTTTCAGATTTGCATCATTATGAATATTTGGAGCTGTGAAGTAAACTCTTGGAAACATTTTCCCATTGAAGACCATACAACCGACCAAGTGAAATCGGATAAAATTTTCCTCCTACAATTTTTTTGGTGTGGAAACAAAATGTGCTAGAAGTCTTTTGCTTTGGTCCATACCATCAATTATCGAACCCGAATATTTATTTGGATTATCATAACAGTTCTTTCAATGCTTGTACAAATTTTTCCTTTCACTTGTTTGTTGTTCACAATGCTCTTCAAGGGCTCTAATAATGGAATCTACTCATAACATAAAATAAACATATTAATAAATTCATTTTCATAGTTGATCACTATACAATTTAAAATACTAATGTTATGAATTCTTACCTATTTCTACTCATTTACATTTATCCCTTTTTTATATTAGAGAAGCACATGTACTGCAAACCCCCATACTTGTGTTCTTATGAATACGAACATTGTTTAATTCTCTCCTCCATATATCCACTAAAAAATGAGATGTAATAAAATGACCATTTCCTTCAACACCTTCTACATATTCCTTTTATAAGTTGTAGATTTCTTGTCTTGAGAAATTATCTGGAATATGTATTTTATCTCTATTTGGGATACAGTCTCCATGTTTTGAAAACAAGTCTTGCACCCATGACATTACAGTGTTTGATCGTGGCCCAAAATCCCATTTATGATGAACTTCTGAATAGTATGTAGGATCATTTTCCAAATTACCTTTTATTATTGATAGATGAAAATTTCCAATTGAATGAATCATTTTGAAAGCCTTTCTACAGAGAAATAAAATCCAAATATGATAATCATAACCTGCTAGTGTAGATTGCATGCACCCCACTAAATATGAATTATTCATGATTTTATTCATTGAAAAATAGTTATTCCTTCTCTCTAAAGAAAAATTGAAATCCATATGTTTCAAGAAACACTTTTTACAATAGTCACTTGAAATGAACTCATCAATAGAACTTCTTCTCATGATATATACTATTCTACCCCTTGTATAACTAGAACACCTTGGATTGATATGAAAATTTCTACTTCTACTCCTAGAAGCAATATTTGCTGGAAACATCTCTATCATTTTATCATTCTCTGAACAAGCATTTCCATGATAATTAGGAGGAATACTATTCTTACTATGATAATTTGAAATATAGTTAGTAAATTCACCACAATCATTGTTCGAAAAATATTCATTACCATATTCTGCGGCATGAAAATTTTCAATATCATCATATGTGGTTTTGAAATACTGAATTGGAGGATACTATTCACCATCTTTATATTTCCCTTCATCACTGCTTCTCTCAAAGTTCATAGGATTAGGACTATGTGAAAATTACGACTCCTGATTTATTGGAAATTCTTCATCCGGACCTTCATCACTACTGCTCCCACAGTCCATATGATTAGGAGTAAGTGGAAATTGAGCCTCCCAATTTATTGGAATTTCTTCATCCTTCCCTTTAGCACTGCTGCTCTAAAATTCCATACGGTTAAGAGTAACTGTAAAATGTGACGCTTTATTTACTGAAATTTTTTCATCTTGCCATTCATCCATATTTCTCTCATAATCCTTAGGATTAGGAGTAAGTGACCAATCTGACTCTCTATCCACTGAAAATTTTTCATCCTGCCATTCATCACTATTGCTATGATAGTCTTTAGGATTAAGTCTAAGTCGAAAATATGGCTCTCTATCCACTGAAAATTTTTCATCCGACCATTCATCACTATTGCTCTCATAGTCCTTAGGATTAGGACTAACTGGCAATTGTGGCTCTCTATCCACTGAAAAATTTTCATCCTGCCATTCATCACTATTGCTCTCAAAGTCCTTAGGATTATGACTAAGTGGAAAATGTGAGTCTCTAGTTTTTGGAAATTCTTTATTTTTCCATTCGTCATTGTTTCTCTCATATTCCATAGCATTAGGAATAAGTCGACATTTACACTCTCTATTCATTTTAAAATCTTCATCTTTCATTTTTTCACTACTTCGCTCATTATATTCATCAATATGAATAGAGTTGTTACGTGATGAAGATTTTGACGCTTCATAAAAAAAAGTTCACTATCAAAGGAATCCATAGCAATAAAATAATAAATGTTGAATGATGCAAATGATCTCTCTCCCGATGACAATATATAGGTGAAACAAGGAAAATTTCCTCCAAAATACTTTGCTGAATTTTTTAGATTGAAGTATGTCCCTCCAAATTTTATTTAAATGATTTATTTGAAAATTAGTTATTAAAATATTCTCATAATATGGACCTTAATTTTGAATTAAATTCCCTAGAAATTTTTCTCTTAATAATTGTTTTCAAACTAAAATAATTTTAATTAAATTATATATCTTTTACAACATTATAAATTTTATTTTTTTAATATTCATCAATGATTTTTATCTCACATTCATCCCACTGGAAACAATTCCATTATTTCAGCTTTATAAGAAATCTCATTTTCAGTATTCCACACATAATGTCAAGATTTCTCGATTTTTGTTTAAAAGCTTGGAACGATTTTCTAGAGTAGGAACATTGTCAACGGGAGATTCTCAATTTTGAAATGTTATTTTTGTTTATATTATTCCAGAAATTAGTAAAATGTTAAAATTAATTAAATTAAAGTTATTTTAATCTGTTAAAATTTTTCCAGCATTTACCATTTTTTTTTTTAGGTAGAAAACAAAATAATTTTTTTTATGTAAAATAAAAAACAATTTGACATGCACATTGTGGGTGGGCTTCCCTAGGGCATCACAGGGCCATTTTAGCCCAAGTGGGCATGCCCACTAGCCCCCCTTCTTACCCAGGGGCATGGTAGGCATTCCCACTGGGACCAGGGAAGTCGTGTTGTGGGTGGAAGTGCCCACGGGGCGGCATTTGCCTAAAGGTGAGGGCACCCAAGGGGCAACCCTCCAATGCCCATGGTCGCGCTCGCCTGTAGCACAATTCCTGTAACGTCATGCTGCAGCCAGACACGCCCATGGGGAAGCTTTCGCCTGAGCCTGAGGGCCACCACTTGTGCACCCTCGAGCTCGGGTGGACGTCGCCCCGTGGGCACGTCAATTCACAACACTTTACCACGGCGTCATGTTGTGGGTAGATGCACCCACGAGGTGGGATCTGCCAGAGCCTGAGGGTGCCTAAGGCAGGGCCCCGATTCTCATATTCGACCACTTGCACATATAAAAAATAAATAAATTATTTTTATATGGCCAAGGGGTTGATTCTTAAAATTGGCCCTTTGGGCATATGTTTTTTCTTTTTTTAAATGCTTAAAGGGTTTATTCTAAGAATGGGCCCTTTTGTCATAAAAAAAAATGAAAAAAAATATATGCCCAAAGGGCCGATTCTCAGAATCGCCACCTTCGTATATAAAAAATAATCATTTTTTTTTAGTGGGGTTGGGGAGAAAATATAAAAAAATATATAATTATTTTTTAAAGGATATTATTTTAAATTTAGGTGGGTCGATTCTGAGTATCGGCACACAAATTATAATTTTTCTTTTTTTTAGGAGAGTTGGGAAAATGACATGTAAAAAAAAAATATTGTTTTAAAGTTTCTATTGGGAAAAAATGTATAAAAATATCAATTTTTTAAAACAAGTTTTCTATTTTGTTTACATAAGATACTTTTTTTTTTGTGATTTAGTAATTTATATGTAGATATATATATGTTTGGAGGAAAATAACATCAAGGAAGGTTTCTATCAATCTTTCTGGATCAAAGTCAACATTTGCATCATCTAAAGCTATAGGTGGGCCTTCAAAAATCATTGTTGGATGAACTACACCTCAGTTAATTAGTGAAAATGTGGGATATGCAACCAAAAAAGAAAAGAAGTTGGTTTTATACTGGAAGAAATCGACAAAAGTGAATCGTTCAAAATAGGCACGGTTTCTGAAAGATATAGAACACAAATCTTTGCAATTATATCTATATGATAGTAATAATTTGGATGCTGAAAGTTATGACCTAGTGGGAAAAGTATTAGACCTATATATTCTTCCAAATACTGAAATTTTTTATATATTATCAAATCTACCCAGGTCACATGATAAACATAGATATCATTTTACATTTTCGGTGTATAACACGGGGGAAGATTCTTTAAATATGTGCAAACAAATCAGCCAAAATATTGCACAGAAGATTTTAACTATTTCTTTTTAGACTTATCTATTTTATGTTATTCAAATTGTATCATTGTATTTTTAATAACTTAGTTAATATTGACCTATAATATATTGTTTTACAGGATTTTTCTAAGGGAATTTCAATTATGTTGGGGGGAATGTATTATATAGAGTGATATATTATGAATATTGTCTCCATTTTCCATGAACATGAAGTAGAAGATATGGGGAAGAATAAAAACAAATACTACATGATGCTACAACATTGTATCAAAGCGATTAACATAGTAAAGGTAGACATGTTACTTTTAAAAATATGGAATTTGAAGTTGAAGTTGAAGCTGAAGATGAATATGAATAATGTGTTTCCATATTTTAGGATCAGATTAGAACTGATGTTAGAAAGGAGAAGAGTCATAAAAAAACCAAAACAAAAATGCCCAAGAATGTGTACCTTATGGTTGATGATGAGGAGATTTTTTTAGTTCAAGAAAATATCATAACCAATAGGAGGAAGAAACAAAAAACTTCTCATTATGAAAAAATCATGGACAACAGTGAAGGGCCTAGTGAAAACGCCAAAGCAAGTAGGGAAATCATTACACCATGATCTTATTTAGAGGATTAAGTTATGAAAACAAAACAAAATTCCATTCGAGGTCATTTGGAGAAGACAAATTTAATTGAGGGTGGTCGGTCATTTCAACATAATGTCATTCAATTCTACAAGCCAGATGAAGAACACTTCAAATATCAATTTAGAAAGCCTCACCACTTCCATGTTCACAATTTGAAAACATTGATGAGGTAAAACCCTTTTGCACATGTGGTTGATTATGTTCTTCTTGTTGATCCAAGTCAGGTTCCTAACAAAGAATGATCAGAATAACGAATGAATTCAAATAAAGAATCATTTGACAAGTCAAAATGTTTTGAATGCGAATATTATGTACTTGAGGGAAACCATTCTGCAGAAGCTCAAAGGAAATTAATGGAGAAATATCCCAATAACCAACATTTTGAAACCATGAAATGTATCATTTCTGTTGATTTAACATATAAAGAAGCAAATTTATTGGCATGGGATCATAATTTAGATAATGAGTATAGGATGCCTATGAATTTCATCAAAAGGGTCATATTTATTCATAGTGAATTTTAAGAAAATTGTGGTGGTGATAAGACAAAGGTTGATCATGCATTTTGGAAGGAATGTTGTATGGAAACCGGTTATAAAATCAAATAAAAAATAAGTTGATGAGGTGGCAAAGTAAATTATGAGATATTCAGAGGAATAGATAACATTTTTTATTTTGAATTTAGAACTGGAGAGATATGGGAATTTATTGATCATATTTTTTAGTTGTGGGATAACATTGGCATAAAAAATCAGCAGGTCAAAAACTCTAAACCATTGATATGTACCAACAATAAATCAGGTCCTGAAATGAAGCTCCTTCGAGAATATATGACTATCACACCTTGGAGATCAATGCAAGGAGAGAAGGATGAAAATCTTGTCAAAAGAATATTATCTCGTGTCAAGTCAGGAGAATAATATAATATAACTTTATGTTAAATATAATATATTGTTGTTGGTATTATTTGTTACTTTTATATCACTATATTAAAATTGTTTTACTTCATTTATTTAGTCTAAGGTTTATGAGAATACAAGAGCTTATGATTAATTGAATGAAGATGGTTAAGTTGATGTTGTTCTTCTTGATTAAGTTCTACATACTACATGGTGCTAAATAATTTCTATGTCTTGCATTTTAAAAGGGTATGTTTATTCATACATAAATTTCTATTGCACATGTGCTGTTATATATACATTTCTTTGTTTATTTATTAAAATAACACGAAAGAGGATGTCCCAATAGACTGAGATAGTTTAGGAATGTTTATTGAAAATAAAAATGAAAAAATTTTAAAGCTTTTTTAATCTTAATGATGTTGAACTTGACCTAGTCTTAATCATTTCGTTTGGAATGGGATCCATACTATACAATATCAAATAATATGCAGTGTGAAGACATTAAATTCAAAACTAAAGGTGTCCTGAATTGTGAATATTCCTCATAGTTTCAATATCCAAAAGATACAAATCTATGATAATTGAGCCACCCATACCCTCAAGAATTTAGTAATGTGGTTTAGGATTTAAATTCACATTATCACACCATACACAAAAGTACAGAAAATTTATTCAATTTACAATTTTAGTTGTTTATTATCAAACTTCAAGGAAAAGCAATGTCAAGTACAACTTACTATACAGTAAAACGTTGAAATTGTATGTTTGATTAATATTAAAACAATCATTTATACCTGAAGTTAGTGGAATTTTACTATTTCGTGTTCTGAGCAAAAGCCAAATATTATTTGTGGCAGAAATAAACCAATTATAAGTGAATGTGGGTTTATTCATGTTGAAATTTGGACAAAGGATTATAGATACAAGCCTATTATTTTTAATCATGTAGATGGAAAGAATCATAGCCAAGTACTGGTCCATGATGTTGTTGTAAAAAAACTAACATATGAAGATAAAGAAGAAAAATATGAGTTAGTTAACATATATAAAAAACCACAGTCATTGATTAATTATCTTTTAGATTTATGTTCAAATGAAGGAGATTGGGTTTTGGATTTATTTTCAGGCTTAGGTAAGATTTATTATATAAGAATGAATTTCACTATTTTATTTTTTAATATTTTTGTGTTTATACTATTTCACTAAATTTTTTCTTTTGTACTTGATGATTAGGTACAACAATAGCATGTTTCTTACAGAAATGAAGAAATTTCATTTCCATTGAAAAGACCCGGTATAATGCAAATTTATTCAACAAATAATCAATGCTCTTCAATTTCTTCCAGATGTAATGGAAGAAGTTGGTTTGATAAAAGATGACTTTAATGAATCTCATGTAGCAAAAATAAAAATAACCTCAACCATCATTAGATGGAATGATTGGAAAGGCATACTTTGGGACATTCACAGACATCAAAGATCCATCAGAAGAGGAAAATGATGAAACTGAAGCCAATGATGAAAATATTGTGGAAGAGGACAATAATGAAACTCTTGAAGATGAGGAGTTTGGGATACGTGATATTATTGATTATTGATTAAGCTAAGCTTCCAAATGAAGCTTATTTTTTGTAACTATTCATAAGTTAGACTTGTAATGTTTTGACTCTGGCATTTTATGAGAAGAATTAAATATTTTATTGTTGTAAATATATGTTTAATATTTGTATAATGTGATTTTCACTTCATTTTTATGTGAATCATGTAAGTTTTGAAAAAAATTGTAATTATTATTAACTTTTCACTTAAAATTCAAAAAAGTTGTTAATTTTTATACTTTTTTTTGTTAATATTTTCCTATATAAATGGTTTATTTGACATGTCAAGTTTAGCAAAAAGGATGCAAAATGTCTACAATTTTAGTTATTTCTATATTCAAAATGTGTTTTTTATGTAAATTAGTAAAAATTCTTGATTTTTTAGTGGAAATTATTTCATGTGCAATGAAATATTATTTAACAATATATAATTCGACAGAAGATTGAAAACTTAAAATTTTCACCTTTTTTTGACACTGCAGAAAATCAAATATCTCACTACAAAAAAAAATTTAAAAGAAAAAAAATACACCTAAAAAAAACTTTAAAAAAATATGCAAGTGAAGAGGAAGAAGTCCAGTACCTCAAAAATTGTTAAATTTAGAAAATAATAATTAGCATTTAATAGATTAGAAAAATTTAAGTAAAAAATAAGTCTTCTAAAAAAAGGGGATGATGTTGGCATCAACATTTTTCAAAATCAACATAAAAGCACTAACATTTTAAAAATAATTCCTATACCCGGTAGAAAATTTAAAGTGTAAAACACATGCTAAAAAAAAATTATGAGTATTCTGAATCAACACTTTTCAAAATCAGACCACTTTTTTCTACCTAAAAAAAGAGGGTACTCTTTTTCGTTCCATTTGAAAGTTTAAATTTTTATATCGTGTTCTCCTTCAATTCCACTGGGTCAGATGAGGTCTAGAGCGTTGTGTAGAATGCAACTTTGCACATTGGCTCTTCAAGTTCAGGGAACTGGGTATCTTCAGGAGTGTTCTACCCAACCAGTGCGATGAGTAGCAAGAGCCAAGCATATTGGAAGTGCTTGCCCTCCTCCTGGACTTCATGCACATTTTCAAGAAACTCCTTGAAAATATAAATGCACCCATTGTATATAACACATTTTTCACATCGTCAAGCTAGCGCAATCATGTGCATAGACACTTCCTTTGGCTGACATTTTCACATCATCTTGCAAGCTAAGATGACAGTTCCAAAATGGACTAAAGGGTCACTAATATCTTCGACCACAAATCTCGGGGATTTTCACGTGACATCATACTTATTCTTTATTTGATCTTCCAACACCTTCTCTTGTGCTTTCCCTCCGAAAAATTCCATAGGGTCATCCCCCTTTTTCGATGGACCTTTGATTTGGTGAATTAGTTCTATATCAATTGGGATGCACTATTCTAGCCAGAGCACATCGTCATGCACTAACACCAACAAATTCCTGACACATATATCATTAATGGGTCTGTGCCCAAAATGATGGACCTGCAAGATATTGAGTAGGCCTTCCTTGTGTACATCGAGCATTTCTCATTTTGGTTTGAGGCGCACCAGGCCTCCTGCATAGGGAACTGGATCACAATAGAGCCTTAGCGCGAACTCAAAAAACATTTCAACATTTCTGATGTTCCATTCATCAAATAATAGCTACGGGATCTTAGAAAACATGTCCCCTTCCATTGGGATGAAATCTAATATCAAAGGCACTTGGATACGTGCATGCACCTTATCCAAGTCCTTTAGCGCTTTAATAGTAGGCTTGCATGGTGCAATATATCTGGGGAACAATGAGTAGGAGGCTACCTCTACCAGTTCACCATCCCCTTCCTCAATAGTCTGCAGGACTTGGGTCATAGGTTTCTTCATTTTATCACCCCTAGAAAGGCGCAATCTAGGGGTTTTTTCTCTCGGGGACTTGTGGGTTTCAGATGTTTGGCCCTTCTTTGTTTTAGAAGACGTAGGGGTCTTTATAATGGGTACTTCATGCGCAGAATGTTCTTCAAATAGTCTGGTGGTGGTCATCTTGTTCTGAATCACATACCCTAGAACATCTCAATGCAATGATTTGTCACACATTCTGACATAGACACAGCAAAGGAAATGAAAAATAGAAATCTCAAAGCATAAGATTCACTTAGAACACAAAGGGAACTATTGTGACCATATAGGTCATATTTATAGCTATAGCGCATCTGCAATGACTCCTTTGACATAATGAGGTTCCATTACTGACAAAACGGTCCCAAATCTGGAAAAATCCCCTCATTAAATCCATCTTGGACACTCCTAGAAATAATAATCTTCTCCAATTTTACTCTTCCAATGACTATTTTTTGACACTTTTGGGCATGAGTGAGTCCCTTGATGCAGATACTGCGTGCGTGCCACACCTTTCTACACATACAATCCATATCTAGACATAACCATTGACATACCATCACCCCCAACATAGGCTTTTTGACCAGGTAATTCAAATCATATCAAGTAATATCTCTCATATCCCTTAGTAATTGCAAACTTCTTTGACATTCATTGTCCCAACGGAATGTCACACCTCTTCTTAGTAATTTGGTCATGGGTGTAGTTATCAATTCATGCTGGGGAATGTGATTTATATAGTATCCCATAAGGCTCATCATGGAGTGCATTTGTGTGATATTTAAGGGGATTGAAGTGCCTTTGAGTGCACACAGTTCACTAATTTCTACTAGTTCCAATTGTTTGAAATGCATAGTCTCCCATATTGGTGCATTAATTATTTTGGGGATCAAATCTTCACCAACTGTATCAAACCCACTGTCAGACCTAAATGTCAGAATAAAACTATCTACCAGTGCTAGCCACTCGTTAGTGCCTCTGCGCAGCTCTATTTTCAAGTACCATTTAGTAGCCACGTTTCCATGTGTGTGAATCAACATATTCACCCATATAGGTCGTGGTTCTACTCCCCATACTTGATTCCACTTGGAAAAATGTCTGCATGGATCTTCTTTGCTAAAATATAAATCATCCTCTTTCATTACCGGGATTTCAAATCATAGCCAAATTATCTATGCACATTCCTCCCAATATCTCGTATTTTCCTTATTCGTTTCCCATGATCTTGCTGGAGTAGTGTGCAAGATAAGATCTAAAGCATGGAACCTCTATTCTACTGGCACAAACCTTTCTAGTTCTCCTAGGAATGTGGTTACATCAGTTCATCCATCATAATGTGGGAAATTACGTACCTTATATGTTACGCAATGCAGAGCGTGGGTCACACGATTACAACACAACACAGACATCTCATGCAAGAAGTTATGCCAATTCTCTAGTTTTTCATTAGATTTTGAAAAAAATAATATATCCTTCTCCCACTTAATATTACCATCTTCTATCAGATTAATTCAGTCTTCTTAATGCAACATTAGCTTATATATTTGATCCATATCATCGTCAATGCACACTGGCTCAGTATATCGTTGGCCTTTTGCAAGATCTAGAGGAATAATTACCCGGACTCCATTACTCTCAAACTCCAATATTAGTTTTCTTCAGATTGATAACACCATACATGTCAATGTCCCAATCTAATCTGAGTAGTGCAAGACAAGGATAAGTATCATCTAAAATCTCTATGACGTCGATTTCTACCAACACCTTAACTCCTATATTGACCACAACTTTTTACAATATCCCTAAGGGAATGATCTTCTACGAGTGAACCATGCGTAGTTGGATAGTGGACCATTCCAGCTTCAGTTCTCCCATGTGTTGCCAGGTTTTTTTAGGTAGAACATTAGCATCTAATCCTAAATCCAAAATAACTTGGTCCATTTCATAAGCACTAGTCTCCGTGGCCAGGCACATCTCCCTACTCGTTCTCTTCTTGTTTTTATAAATTTTGTTGACTCCACGCTGCACTAGGAGAGGTTTTTCTTTGTCTATGCAATTATCTATTAGTACCTTTATATTTTCAACAACCTTTTTCGTGCACAACAACTTTATGCATGCTTGTAAAAATGGCTTAATCTCTTCTTCTCATCCGGCTTCCTTCAATGTTCTACCACTTGTTGAAGTATCTCCTTCTGTGAATTCCTTCCTTGCTTTGATAAAGGTTTCGTTTGCGCATTGAAGACTAAGGCCTTATTTTTTTTTAGGTTCTTTTCATATTTATATATTAGTAGCAAGTTGCTTCCCTTTATCTTCATTGGTAGCTATACCACTCTCGGTAACTACATTCACACAAGGATCTAACCTCTTGAGTCTGAGGGAAAACCATTTATAGATTCTGTGTTGGGGTCTTATTTTCCTGAATTTTAGAAATCAAGACATAACAATCTTATAGAACATGTTCAAACTTTCCACAGTACCAGTATGAATTTCATGTTTGATTTAGAAAATCACGTGCATAATGACCAACATCACCATAGTTATAGAAAATCACATGTCCTCTTCCTCAACCAATGGATCCAGTTCCCTGGCCTCTTCCTTTGCCTTGGAATCCTCTGCACCCAGAAGGGGAAGCTAGTGATGTAGGCTCAACCTGCATTTATAGATCTCAGCTCTATCCAACATCATATAATAGGTCCAGAAATTTTTCTCATGATGCCCTAATGACGAAAAAAACTTGCAAAATGGCTACTTTAAGTCAGGTTGATATTTTACAATCCTAGGGAAGGAATTTGTGTCATGTAGCCCAACAATCTAAAATATAGTACACCATACAGGGTTATTCAGTGAACTAGGACCTCCAACATCTAGATAGTTGTTGAAAACAGGATACTGGTCTTTATGATGCCTAGAAGCTTTGCATTTTATACACCATACCTCTTCACAGACGTCCTTACCTTTTTCCTTGTGTAGGTTTTGGATTTCCAGATGCATAGCTTCCAACTGACTCTAAATCTGTTGAGTTCCTAGTGCAATAGGTGTTGGGGTAGCTTCTAGTTTCATTGAAACTTATAAATCCTCAGCTTATGTAGCAATATTTTTCTAACCTAATGGATGGTGGAGATGTGGGAGAAACATAGAAATGGACCATTCTTTATGCAGAGTATCATTAATCACAAATCCACCATATTTGATTGTGCGCTTCAATCTTTGATCAACCTCCCATACAGATTCATTAAGTTCATGACAAATATCTTTCATATCTGTCACTAGCTGGGTGTATGAATTAGGTTTCTTAAACTGCACTGTTAAAGTTGCTTTAACTGTTTTCAAACTAGCATTAGGGTTTTCTTGCACATACCTAATGTTCCATTCCAGAGCACAACCTTGAAATTTAGTAGCCAGTTGCGCATTTCTAAGGTCACTATTGTTCACTTGTTGTGCCTGCCATACAACCTCAATCACAAACCAAAAGTGTTCAATATCCTAATTACCAATTCCTCTAAAATTAGGTAATTTCATCGATGCATCCATGTCTACTTCAGGGGGAGGTGGAGGTGGAGGTGGCGAGGGAGTACGCGGTCGAGTAGGTGATCAAAAATGTGATATTATAAGCAGAGTGGATGGCGTGGACAGATTTAATTGTTTCTGATATGATGAGTTTTCTTCTTTAGATTCACTCAAGCTAGCAGTTTATAGTTCTAGATCACTATTCGATCTAGGCTGCAGGGGGTTATAAATGAATTTTTCATAGTATTCAAGATAAGTTCTTTCAGTGCACATAAATAAACCTCTTTGATGTATTCAAGTATTATGCTCACAAATACAACCCTTTTCACACAATACCATTTTGAGTAATAATTTCAATGATCATAGGAAATTACCTTTGGGGCCTTTGAAGAACCTTCTTTTTGGTTTAGAATATGAAACGAATTGATATATAGAAAATTTAGTCACAAATCCTCCCAAGAGGTGATTGATCCAATGATCTATCATGCGAGTGATCTTATTGTCAAACTTATCAACTTGTTGGATCAATTCAGGAGTCCATTCAGTGACTACATCATCTTTTATGCAGTGATGGAACTCAAGAAAGCGTGATAACCACTCGTGTATTTTGTGCACAAAGGAACATAAGAAAATTTCATGTACTTGGGTATAAATATACTTGTGTACCCACTATTTTTCAGACAATTTATATCTTTTATTCTCTTGCAGCACAAATTCAAGGATCTTTTTATCCAACCATTATTCTAATTCATTGCGTGACAGATGCCACTACATCAAACCTCCCTAAAAATGATGATCCTGGTCCTGAAAACGGAACCATTCGTTGGCTTGAGGAGTACTAACCCAGGTTTGGAGTTTGTGGATAAACCAACAAACCCTCCAACTGCTCGCCCTTTCAGCAATGATCTACTTGTGTATATCAATGTCTCACCTAAAGCAATATGGGGTGGTGCTAGAACAACCTTTCCACACCCTGAGAGATAATTTAATGATGTGGTCCTCGGCAAGACCCTAAGTGATCTTCTATACATGGGTCATAGTCACTTTGTAGTAGAAATACAGATCTTGCACAATCATTAACATAATAACACATAAATATTTGTCTTACTTAGTTTAGATAATAAATCATAACTAGATCTTGATATAATGAATGGAATACTTAAAAAATTTCAATACTCATTCATAAGAATATCAATTACCTCTATGCATTAAATAATAAGTAAATAGATAATGTGATGTCATAAAAGCATAAAAAGTAAGAATATAACACAAAGAGTTTTCCAAAACCGTTCTTTCTAGTAGTCTTTCAGATCTGTCAATACATCAACTTTCCTTCTTTTAAAAACCCTTACAATCCCTTACAACCCTTTCACGCACACAACCAACTGATTTTGCACACATCTAGGAATAGGTCTCCATGCACACAACCAGTAGGAGCCTTTTCCCCAACCCAAAACCCTTATAGACACAAAATGTTATTAATATCTTATAACATCCATAAAATTTTCTATGACTTAAGACTAATTAGCTTAGACATACTCTATCTATTTATATTACGCCTAACTTTGAGATACTATGGCCTCAAACCATAGTTTGAGGCCCAATATTTACATTTAATCTTAATTGTATCCAAAATTGGGGCAAAAATCCCTTTGACTACATCTGCACAGTGCACACATACAAACACAATATATATATCTTAAGGTGTGCCTTAGGGGACCCCACTCCAATAGAGGGAAATATTCAAGAGGTTACTTCACCCAAAACTACACCTATGACTTATAAAATAACGAAGTCATGAATGCTAGCATCCCTCAAACAAGTACCAACACGCATAGGCCTTGAAGAGAAAGAAAAGAAGGGGTATCAACAAAAACAAGTTTTTCTACAGGAAACACATAGTTTGATACAAGAAACTCACACAGCACTATAGGAAACTCAGAATGCGCTATAGTGTAATGTTCCAAATTAGGAAAATGCTACAATAATGAGAATATCTCAAGATATTCTAAAGTTGGAGCTCCAGTAACAAACAAACACAATAATGGAGCAACAGTAACACTCAACTCATAGAAATGTGAGAGAAATCCATAGCCTTCTCATTAAATAATAGTAGCAATAATAGAATACAAGATCTTGAGGAAATGTTACATAAAATAGGCAATTCTCAATCCTCAAGAAACTAGTACATGAATCATGACAAACCACTACTACACATGTATGCTCAAGCTATGACAGCGTAGTTTATAAGAACAAATTCATGCTAAAAATGTCAAATACATGGATAAATTAATATATGGCCCAATACAACATTGGGAGTGAAGATATTAGCTCCCAAAGACTACCTCGTGTCAATCTTGGAAGGATTTGCACTAAAATACAAAAACTGCAAAATGTCGGAGTTGCTGGGTAGCTGCAGCAACTCAGAAATAGAACTGAATGCAGATGGCTGTAGATGATGCCCAAAGTGAATATGCCTCCTCCAATGGATCTTTTAAGTGAAACGTTGGTCCCTTCACCAAAGATCTCACCCTCCAACAATTTGCAAGAGCCCCATTGCAAATGCTCCTCTAAAATAATGCAGTCACTAGATGGAACTTCACTGTAGGGCTAGGGAATGAGTTGGCCTTGTTGCCAAAGTTTGCAATATTCTCTAGAATGTCTCCGGTATGATCTACCAAAGGGAAGGGAGACTCCTCCTCTGAAAAATAGCTAATGGAGCAGGTGTAGTGAACCCTCACTGCAATACCCAACAATACAACATCAATCTGCTATAGAAATAATGATTTCTTGATGGAGGATGCTTGGACACAATCCTAGATGTGAGGAAAATCAATGCAATCCCTCAAGAGGCCTCTCAAGAAGGATAAGGAATCCTAAATAGGAATTCCTTCTGGAAACTCTTTCTAAACAGCAAAGAATGCACAATTGTCTGAATAGACAATGAGATGAATAATACCAGCATGAGAAACAATGGTTTCCTTTCCCTCCTTCTAAACAAGTGAAAGCCCCTCTCCATGGGTCCCACTATTCTTAGGGTGTCCTACACCAATTAACCCTCTTCCCATTCATGTTGTGCTGCTTCTCTAAGTGTTCTCCACCTCTTGGCCCAGCGCTGTTGACTTGGTCAAACTTGACATTGTCCACTTGCAAATAACCCTGTTCACACATGAGGGTGTGAAAATCAGCTCCAATGATGATCCCCTTTCATAATATGAGGTATTTTATTGAGATTATCATTATGCATGGAACTCCTTACCCATTTATTCTACTCCTAGGTGAAATCAGTGAAAATTAATATTCCAAATTATTGTCGGAAAATTTTGGAATATTACAGTCTTCCCCTCCCAAATGTTTCTTGTCCTCAAGAAACTACAAGGACAGAACTAGAAAGACTCCTCTTAAGGCATGGAGTCTATAATGTAATGAGGAATATCTTTCGCATGTGGATCCTCCATCCCCCAAGCAATCATCCATGAAAAATGAGTTCCTTCCAACTGGGCAACTCCTGGAAACTGTCCTCCACCTTTGGCTTCGGCAAAGTAGGTGGGATGTAGAACTGCTCATGGTAGACAATGTATCCTACCCCATGCTATCCATCTCCCCACTCACGATAAGTGTAGAGAGAGTGTTGATCTTTGGCTTCAAAATACTTGCCCTCAAGTGGCAAGATGAAGACTAGATCTCCAAGGATCTCTCCTCCAACGCTGCAAATCGTGCTAGCCCAAGTATCTCCATATATGATGAGTTGGAATTAATCATCATATGGCATCTCCTCCATCATATGGCTCACCTCATTGAGTAAAAAATGTGTTGTTAAGGTAACCATATCATGTCCCATGCTCTCCTTAGAACATGTAGTGCAAATCATGTGGGAGTTTTCTCCCTCCAAGGACACATTCACCCAATGTGTCTATCCTCCAATCATGCTCCCAACAAGAGCTCTAGAAATATCAACCAAGGGGACCATAAGGAGAATCATGCTAGCTTCCATGTGAAGTAAAGGAGAAGGAAAATGGTCCCTAAAATGTAGCCAATGCAGTTTGACTCTCCACTGCCATAGAAAATAAAATGATGGGTGGCCTCCCCACCATTTTCTTGCTGCCCAAATCTTCTAGAGAAAGTGAATGATGTCATGTGCAATGTGAGTATGTTCTCCATAATAAATCTCCTCCCCATATTCACTTAGGGAGTGATCATCCATAATGGCCTTATGTAGACCATCAAATTTAGAAGGAATAATATCCCTCCTTTGAGCAAATCCCTGCACATATACGGTTAAGAGATGCACATATAAAGACAAATCATTATGCAAATCAACAATTCTCACCATATGTTTTGATCATATAAATGGAGTGGCTCATAACTGAATTTCCCTTCATCCTCAAAGGGAAAAGAGTTGGTTGTGCTAACTCCTCCATCTTTTTATGATCCATGGAATGCCTCCTCAAGCTCTCCAAGTGCTTTCTCCCACAAGAAGAAAAGAAATGTAATGTGGCAATCATGGTTGGCCCATGGTTCCTCCTAAAATGTACAACATGTATAGTAAGGAGAATCACGCTCCCAATGGGCATCCTCAATCTCAAGCCCACTCTCCAATAAAAGCTCCCCATAAACATAAACATATCAGCAATGCATGGAAGCATAGTACAATAAGAACAAGCTACCAGATGACAATAGGAGAGTGAATCATAGTTCCACCCATGGAACCAGCATAGTGCATTCCTTGCCTACATCAAATCAAATAAAAAAAAGTTCTCTTCTAGCCACTTGTATGCTGCCACAATCATTTAACAAAATATAGACATGGAAGTACAAAAAGGTGTCAATGGTGCACACCAAGAGTCATGTGGCTTTCCCCACAATCCACCAATGAGATAGCCAGTCTCAATGCTACAAATGGCTTCAAGTACATCATTATACAATATGAAAGAAGGAATAAACCTCCTTGGTACATTATGCTTCTCATAAAAAGACAAGAAGTACAAAACATAAGATAAAATTGCACATTCTCCATTATGTACTCAAAGACTTGAGCTGAAATGGCTCAACTAATAATGCTCCCTCACTCCCAATGAGTAGGAAGGTGGTTGTAACATCCTCTCCATCAACAGCTGGGATCTTCATTTCTCCATATGCTGAAATGTGTCTTGTTCAATGCCCTCCCAAATGAAATCCTCTGCTAAGGAAAGATATGCATCACAATGCACAGTAAAGAAGTCCTCATGTTCTGCATGCATCAACTTCTCCTTGAGACTGGAATCTCTAGTTAAGAATACTTTTCCATGTGAATAGATGACCATATCATCTACCATATACTCATCATATTTATCTGGGTCATCAAGTATCATGCATGCACCTATATCCTTGGAGTACTCTACCAAGAGTTGAGACCTCAAATAGGGATCAATCCTCCCAAGAGACAACGTTGGTGATCTGGCATGTGAATTTCTCCTCCTGCTTCTGTCTGCTACTTTGACATCCCCCATGCCAAATTTCTCCTCCAAACTCTTCATCTCTCCAAACTCCAAGAGCGGTGAATCTAAAGACAAAATGTCTCTCATCAATGAAAGATCTGGTGGCCTCCCTGGTGGAATGCCTCTATGCAGTGAGACATCAATGTCAAGAGTGGACTATATATATGGTTAGGCAACCTTGCCCTTGCTCTCACAGCACAATACATTCTGCCTCCTCTTTTAACTTGCTCTCTGAAATATAGAAGGGTGTGTGATTCTCATCATATGATGTTTCTCTTCCTTCCTTCCTCCTTCTTCCAGCTGCAATGCTGCACAATCATGCTGCTCATTGATTGTGCTTGGACCTCCATGTATGAGATCCTGGGGACTTCCTTGCAAAGCTGCAAGGATCCCTCTAGTTGGAGCAAGAGCTCCTCCTTCCTCTGCATGAGGTACTAGATAAACTCTAGAAATGATAGTGTTGTTGCCCTCACCTTCCTCAACATGATTGGGCAACCCTCCAATGATTGGATCCTCTTTTGGAAAAGGGATCTCCATACCTCCTTGTGCCAAAATGCAAGATGAAGGTCTTGCCTCCAAAAAAGTATCATGCAATATATCATCCTCCTTCATGGTTCTCTGAAATGATTCTGAGTCTCTGGTCTGAATCACATGCAAGGGTTTTGTTTGTTTGAATGTGTTTGTTTCCTCCACATGTATTTCAAAATTTATCCTACCAAATATCTTCATCAAAGTTCTAATGAACATTGCATAGGAAGAGGTATTTACATTTTTCAATGTAAATGACTCAAATAACCACCATGAATAGACCTTACCTCCCAAGTGCAGTGCTGCTACTTTGATGGCTTCATCTTCAGAAATGTGATGCTGTTGCAAAAAGGTGTCTAGCTCTTCTATCCAAGCCCTAGCTGAACAAGTAGGGGAACCATCAAAGATAGATAGAAGAAATATATTCTCATCATGCTGCTTACTCCTCCTCACCATGATCTTGGAAAACTCCAAAAAGGTGATATGATCTCTAAAATTTTGAGTTTGAGATTCATACTCATGC
This sequence comes from Pinus albicaulis, assembly GCA_034641835.2. Classification (NCBI taxonomy): domain Eukaryota; kingdom Viridiplantae; phylum Streptophyta; class Pinopsida; order Pinales; family Pinaceae; genus Pinus; species Pinus albicaulis. The sequence goes on from CM076573.1 coordinate 464,622,761, forward strand.
AAGAAACCACTAAGAGCTCCTCTCTTCGGCATTCCTCCTTCTTCTTTCCCTTTCATGGCAAAGCTGGCCATGTGCCTGTGCTATACCTCATAGGGTGTGGTTGCATGCTCACACTCCCTATAAGAAAATCTAGAGTTTGACTTAATTTCAAACCCTCTTGGAGATCCTATACATATCTCCTTCATTATCTTCTTAAATTCCACATGAATGGTCTGTACAGATATTGGAAGAAGCTTTGTAAGCTTATCTTCCTTTTTCTCTCCACACAGTGGATTATTCATCTTCTTTCTCTTTGATAGCATGATGATTGACATCCACCAGCCGAGCCAGAGATCATGCTTTGATACCACTGTAATGTTCCAAATTAGGAAAACTTTACAACAATGAGAATATCTGAAGATATTCTAAAGTTGGAACTCCAGCAATAGAAAAACACAATAATGGAGTAGAATTAATACTCAACTCATAGAAATGTGAGAGAAATCCATAGCCTTCTCATTAAATAATAGCAACAGCAATAGAATACAAGATCTTGAGGAAATGTTACATAAAATAGGCAATGCTCAATCCTCAAGAAACTAGTACATGAACCATGACAAAACCACTGCTACACATATATGCTGAAGCTATGAAAATGTAGTTTATAATAACAACTGCATGCTACAAATCTAAAATACATGTATAAATCAATATATGTCCCAATGCAACATTGGCAATGAATATATTAGCTCCCAAAGACTACCTCATGTCAATCCTGGAAGGATTGGCACTAAAATACAAAAACTGCAAAATGCCAGAGTTGCTGGGTAGCTGCAGCAACTCAGAAATAGAACTGGATGGAGATGGTTGTAGATGATGCCAAAAATGAGTATTCCTCCTCCAATGGATCTTTCAAGTGAAAGGCTAATCCCTTCACCAAATATCTCAACCTCCAACAATCTGAAAGAGCCCCACTACAAATTCTCCTCTAAAATAATGAAATCATTGGACAAAACTACATTGTATGCCTAGATAATGAGTTGGTCTTGATGCAAAAGTCTGCAATATGCTCTAGAATGCCTCCAATATGATCTCCCACATAGGAGAGAGACTCCTCCTCTGAAAAATAGATAATGGAGGTGGTGTAGTGAACCCTCACTACAACACCTAGCAACACAACATTAATCTGCTGCAGAAATAACGTTGTCTTGATGGAGGATGCTTAGCCTCAAGCCTAGATGTGAGGAAAATCAGTGCAATCCCTCAAAGGCCTCTCAAGAAGGAGAAGGAATCCTAAACAGGAATTCCTCCCAGAAACTCTTGCTAAGCAACAAATAATGCACAAATGTCCTAATAGACAATGAGATGAATAATACCAGCATGAGAAACAATGGTTGCCTTGCCCTCCTTTTAAAAAAGTGAAAGCCCCTCTACATTGGTCCCACTCTTCTTAGGGTTTCCTCCACCAAATAACCTTCTTCCCATTCATACTACGCTGCTTCTCAAAGTCTGCTCCACCTCTTGGCCCAGCTTTGTTGACTTGGTCAAACTTGACCTTGTCCACTTGCAAATAACCCTATTTACACATGAGGGTGTGAAAAGCAGCTCTGATGATGATCCCCTTTCATACTATGAGGTATTTTATTGATATTATCATTATGCATGGGCCTCCTTACCCATTTATTCTCCTCCTAGGTGAAATCAGTGAAAATTAGTATTCGAAATTATTTTCAGAAAATTTTGGAATATTACATACAGGAAGAGAAAAAAGTCACGAGGGAAGAAAAAAAGGCACCCTTACAAGGGAATAAGGCCAAAGTTTATGAAATAGAGGCTTAAATTGAGGGGTTGGATGCCAAAGAGAAGGAAGTGGGGAAACCAAAGGAATAGTATGCCTCACCAAAAACAATCCCAAAAGATATTATAGTAGTTCAACATCCTAGCCCATAGCCAAACTTGAGCTCCTACTACAATTGCATTGAAGGAGGGAGGATGATACCTAAAAGGCTCTCAGTTCTGTTGTTCTATGAGCTAGAGAAAGAGAGAGCACGCACACACCATTGGATGAAAAATGTAAAAACTAAGCATGTGGAAGATGTAGGGGTCATGGAGGATAAGCTCACTAAAATGGGGAGAGATTTGTCTAATGTTAGACTTAGGGAGTTAATGTCGAAACAGAAGCTACAAGAAGCACAACCAGAGAATGTAATATTGAATGGCCAATTGTAGCAAAAAGACAAGCATGATCGACCTTTGCATTGGGAAAATACAACATAGGCATCGCTCAAACTATTATGCCATTTACTTGAAGGAGAAGTGGCTACAATTCCAAATCAAAACAATAGAATCACATGGGTCATTTCCTTTCCAAAATTACAGGCAGTTTATTGATTTTTTCAGCCAGTACAACATATAAGATAGGGCCAGATTAGCAGATTTTTACATGCATAATATTCTCTTAACTGATATAAACATTTGGGACCCTAGATCTAGGTTGGGGGATATTATATTGATGTTCATAGCCTCTTGGATGACCAATAAAGAGGCTAAGGAAGAGGAGGTCAAAAAAGTGATGAAGAGAGAAGGAAATGAGCCTCTCCAAATCAGGGAAAAGTTATTCAGCCCAAGAGGGATCATAAACAACCACCTAATGATAGCTAATGATGCCAACCTTGTAGATAGATATCTCAACAACCAAGTAAAGAAAATTTCACATTATGATGAAATTTATAGATTTTTAGTAGAGAAGTGTGTGATTCCATGTGAGAGAAGATGGAATTACTCCCCACTTAACCTAAGAAACATGGAGTATCATACTACAGAGATATTGAGATCTTCCCCAGAGAGAGCACATTTGTACAAAAGGGCCATGAAAAAAAATGAATATCAAATGGCCTAAATTAAAAACCAGTCCACCTTTTCTGCTGGTACTTGGTGAAGGAAAATATTAAGGTGAAGAAGACAAAGAATGGGAGGAAGCATAAAATAATGCAGGGTTCTACCCTCCTGAGGGGACTCCTTCCATGGTACCTTGGGATGTCATAGAGGCCATAAGGGCACTAAAAGAACTGAAGAAAGAGGACCAAGTTTCTCAGAGGATGAGAAACCATTTGGTAGGGGGGTGATGGTGAGCACCATCATTAGTGTGTTAGTGTGTTTGGTGCACCTATGTATGAAATCACACCAACTTAAGAGGTGCGTTTTTCCCTCTTAAGTTATTGTTCACATGTAGAAAAGATATGGAGTCAAGCAAGTTAGTGGAACATGATAGAACATAAACATACTAGATATAGAAATAACATGCATATTCAAACATAAAAATTAAGCTCAAACTAAAAAAAATAACGCAAAAGCTCTAAATAGAGTAAAAAAACTTAAATAATCCAAACGACGGGTCTTACATCCGCTATTATTGAGTGCTGGTAGGAAATGAGGATGAAAATTTAACCCAATTGCCAAGGGGTGCATAGAACTTGGGGTTACAAGTCCTGATGGAAGGATTTCTTTATTTCTGAGCTGCCTTGATGCAAAGTCTCCCTCTCTCTACTATCGTGGACTGAAGTTGTTGGATGGCCAACAACTGAGTCCCCTCTATCTCTGCTCCGGATCAAAGACTACTGGCATTGCTTGGGGCAATTCTAGGCAGCATAATAATGTGCTCTCAAGTTTTTCATCCCTTCGTGGCCTTTTATAGGAGAATTCAAATCCTCCTTCCCTCTCTTGGTACATTGTGGATGGTGACCCAAGAGAGGAGAGTGATTCCTTTGTCTGCCACATTTATTCCATTATGTGCTCCCTTGATGTCCTAAGGAGGCTTGAGTGGTTGTCCTTAGGTGGCTTCAAGTTTCAAATCAATGTCCTTGAGTGTGATTTTTGTGGTCCTGGAAAGTGACCTCCACCACTCCCAGGATTGCGCGCTTTTTGGTTTAAAATGTATGAAAAGGCATGCTTATCGAAGGATTTTGCACACAAAAGCATTTATAACTTGTTCAAATTTGATTTTTCCTCAGACCTTAGAGATTTTTAAAATACTTTCAGATTCTCTAATGTATATTAGCCGTGTAAATCCTTCTGCCTGACATTAAATAACATCATATTTTCTTGTACGATGTTCAAATGTTAAGAATTTCCCCCTAATGTGTGAGGTTTAGGAAGAATTGTATAGCCGAAATACATTATAGTTTATTTTCTATATCTTGTGCATAGAGAGAGAGACACCTGTATGTACGGTTCGAAGATCGACCATGTCGTATGCGACCCCTATAAGTACATATAGTGCAATATATAAAAATTTTCTATGAGGTGGGCATGTCCCATACTCGCAATGTTGTGGCTAGTTAAACAAATCTATATGATAGATACATGCTCTATCTACGTCACTAATGTGGTAGTGATATGTTGGTTGCTGATGACAATTGCTGACGCCCCGAGGGGTGTTTTTTATTTAACAATAGGTGGAATTTGGTACCCATATGCATAAAATTGTTATGGGATATAACTGCACATTGTATGCATAGGTGTTGGCTGGGTCCTTCCCGTGTAAGCATTGCTGAAAAAGATGCTTATGAAGGCATGGGTCTTTGACAAATTTGATCAAAGTGCAATGGTTGTAAGGTACGATACCATCTTGACATGAAAGCTTGTGTTGTAGTCGAATGTTAGGAGGATCGATGAAATCTATGGGAAATGATGTCTCCCATAGTGCCACTCGAAGATGCCCCTTTTATGGAGAGGGGCGAGCCAAGGTACCACTTCCTTTTTGGAAAGTAAGTGTTGGAGTTGACAAAAAGGAAGCCTCAACCGAATGAGGAGGTTTCTGATACGAAGGATCCGGATCCTAGATGTGATGGGTTTAACATATACATGGTGGAGAGGGTTGACTGAAAAATGATGACGGGAATTGAGTGGCTCAAAGTAGGAGTATAAAAATCAACTTTGCAGCAATCATGCATATTTCTGATGGGGAAATCCTTGGAGGTGGTAGAACTTCTAGGGTGGGTATAAACTAGTTATGAATGTCATGGTGGATTTTCCATGAGGGTGTGATACTCTCATCGAGGGTGACCAGGGACGACTGCCATGGGAGAAAAAATGGAGCGGGTGGGGAACATAGTGCACTATTTGCGGTCTTTGTACACTTAGCAAAAGAATAAAGTAATAGGGTTTGGTTTGTATAAAACACAGAGATGGGTGCCCCAAAACATGAAATTTTTTTCTCACTGATGACGCGAGGAAGGTTTTTTATAAGGGTGGGGGCCCCATTCGTTGGTCTCATGTTTGAGGTTGATGAAGCGAATGAAAAAGTATCACAGATGGGATTATGTTGATGGAGGTATGGTTGGCCAAATGTGAGGCACGATAGTGAACTCTTGATCTTCTTGTACAATCTGCTCGTCCTAGAAAGGGGTTTTATTTCATATGGTAAAACTTGACCTTATGCATGATGACTGAGTAGGCAGGACGTGCTTCTTGGACTAAAGTGGTATGGCCATGGCGTCACTTTTGTTGTGATATATGGTCTACTGTCAGTGACGAGCGCCATGCAGGGAAGGCTCTACCAACCAGCGATGATGTTTATCATGTGAAGGGAGAGGTGATGATAAACACGGTCGGATGTGTGGAACCTATGGCTAATTTCTGATGGAGAAATGATTTCAAGCTATGCAGAGTTTTCGGGAACTCTATCATGCTGGGGGTAGAATGATACTTGCTGTGGAATTTTCAATGGATGGATTTGTGGATGGTTTGCGATATTTCCTACAAAAACACCTACCTCAAGTGAAAGCATATTCTTTATTAAATATTGTTGAAATACATGAGCTTTAAAAAAAGAAGATGAGAGAGGGCATACCTGGCAACACTGAAAAAACAAAATTTCTGGAGTGTGAATGTGTGGCATCACCTCTATTCGTTATGGAATATTGATCACAATGCTGGTTTCATTTGGAGAACGGACCTTCTGAGCTCTCATTATGGTCCTCTGAAGTTTTTGAAAAGGGTGATATATAAGTGAATATGGCCCTAATTAAATTCATTTTTTCTTTGTTGAGTTTTTTGAGATGTCAAAGGCTTCTGCGGAGCAGGTCTTGCCGTTGTGGCCAACCTGAGCACTAGGGATTAGTGATATAATGCCTAGATAACCTCCATGACGTCCTCCACTTTAATTGTTTCAGTTTGAGGGTGTCAGGATTCATACAAAACCGGTTTGTATGGACTCTGAGCCATTTTTACCCTAGATTGTGCGAGCGATCAGGGTAAGAGTGCTCCTTATGCGTGCATATTTTGGGGTTTTACATGGCTTATGACTCTTTTTCCCTTTTTTGGTGCATATTATGTGCACCTGTGAGAAATATAGGTGTGCCTGTCTAAGAGACATGTGTGCAAAAGGACAAGGAAATTTTTTTGACCTTTCACCTATTTTTTGATGTTTTTCTTATTGTTAATGGGTTCTTGTTTGGATGACATAATGTTGTGGAGGGAGAGGGATTAGCCCGAGCTCCATGTCGAATTAGCCACCGATGCTAGGGTGTACCAACAGCTAGTGCGATGGGGGCTCCTAAAGTTTCTGGAGAAAGAGCTTCTTCGGTTAGAGGACTGACTACTATGTTACTTAATCCGACATTGGCACATGAGGCACAACGTGTTTGTGGTGCGTGGGACTGACCATGCTATCCGTCATGAGATGGATATATACTTTATGACTGGGATACTGCCTCAGGGTTAGGCACTGCAGTATCCACTCCCTTTTGGGAGGGTGGATTTTGAGATGTTCTGGGCGCGTCACTGTGGCGGGGCACCCCTTACAGAAGGGTGCGTAGCCATTGCCTCAGTGACATAATTTTTTGAGCGATGCACTCTAGCAGCTATTGTAAGACTTGTAGGGTCACTCGATCCACATCAGGCATTGGGCCTACAGGTCAGAGTCTTGCATCGTCTGAGGGAAACAGACTTTTTCAATTTTTCCCACATCTACTATGACATGATGGTGGTGCAACTTAACAAGGTCCAGAATGGATCAAATTTTTTTGTGTATGCTAGTATTCTATGTAGCATCATGTACGAGAGGGTGTTGCTATTAAGAACGGTGGTGGCAGTGCCTCTTAGGGGATGGGATCCTGTGATGTTGCGAGGAGGTGGGGGTATGGTGCAGTGTTATTAGAATGCTATGAAGAAGGCTTGGTTTGAGGTCAACCCCGAGATGTTTCTACCATTCCCATATGCAGTGATGTACTTTTGGGGGGATCCAAAGATGGGTCTCCCTCATGGTTATGCCTGGCAACCAGCACATATTTTTTTATTTTTTCCGCATTTATTTGAGTATATATGTTTTTATGTGGTTTTATGGTGACACTGACATAGTTTTGGTTACTCTTGCATATGTTGGCGAGGGAGGTCGTCCCGTGGCTCGATTTCTTGGCCACGACTCTCTTCGGAGACCTTGGGGTGGTCGTGGCGGGCTGGGAGGAGATCCTGCTCAGCCTCGGGGTGGTGGACTTGGTGGTGGTGCTAGCCCTTCATGAGAGGGAAGCAGCTCGGCTTTCGCTGACGTTGTGACCGAGTGAGCTCATGCCGATGCGAAGGCGGCACGTACTGATGTGGTAGAGGCTCGCATTGCTGAGCTGACTACTCGGGTGCCCTTTTTGGAGGATGCCTAGGATCAAGTGGACCGATTGACCAAGGGTATGCCTTCTCGAGGTTTTCTGGATGACCTTGAGGAGGTTTGGCTGGAGACACAGATGGCCTAGGAGAGGGACTATCGGCCTGTTTTACGTCAGGTGGCAGTCTCAGTTTTGACAACAACTACAGTAGTGGTACTAGGAGCAACTGTGGGTCCAGGTGTCCCACCTGGGGGAGCACTAGCTTAGAGTTTTTTGTACACGGGGAAAGCACCCATTATGAGGATGCTTCCCCTATTTTTGATGATTTTTTGTGAATATTTGGCCTGACTGATGGGTCAGAGACAATATTTTTTGTACTAATACACATACAACATTATATATACATGAGAGATATTGTTTGTGACTCTACATGTTGTGTTTATGGATTCATGTTATGCTGATGGATATCTATGTTTTCTATGTTTTTTATTTTTTATGTGTGATGGTTTATTCGAGATGCATTCCAGTTTAGAATATTGTTACCTATGCAATCAACTGTTTGGTTTTGACTCCTTAGTACATGTGTAAATGTAATGTAGTCAAATTTTTTGCATAATATTCTTGCATGCAAATATTTTATAAATAGATTTGAATCTCTTATCTCAAATGTTTGGTTTAACTATGACACTAATCACTAGGAATCAAGGTAGACATGCATATAACGTATGCCCTTATGGAGGGCATCACACATAAGTCCGATGACAAAATCATATTCTACCTGATTGTTTGTTGCTGAACCAATACACACACTGTTGGTGCAGATTGGCGATCGGCTAGGGTGATAGATGACCTAGGAAGCTGCTGCTAAAATTTGAGACCATCTTGATGCTCCATCTGCGAATCCGAAGTAAGGTTCTGGTTGGTAGTCCATTGTGACACCTAAGTGCATTTTGTAATAAGTTTTTCGGTCAAAAATTTAAACTAGTTGGGTTTGTGTACGTTAACTCTAGGGTAGGACCTGCTTGGCCCTTATGGGTAGAACTTCTTGAGGTAAAGGGAATGGACAGGGTTGCTAAGGCATGCCCCATCCCACTCTGTTAAGGTGTATGCCCCCTGTAAGAGGTAATTTTTTACGATGTAGGGTCCTTTCCACAAGGTTTCAAACTTTCCTGGCCCTAGGGCTTCTTTTGCGACATCGTAGAGGAGGACGAGTTCTCCCTCGGTGAATGAGCAAGGGTTGATGTGGCGGTCGAATGATGCTTTTACCCCTTTCATATGGGCCTCGTTGTGTTGCAGTGACTATCATTAGCTTCTTTCGATGAGCTCTAGTTGTACTAGGCACTAATATAGAGGTTGAGTATCATCAAGGAATTCAATGGTGGCATGCATATTCAGGATCTCGCATTCTATGGGAATCATGGCTTGGACCCCGTATACCAAGTGGAAGGAGTGAAACTAGTGGAAGTATTCATGACCATGTGGTATGCCCATAGGGAAGAAAATAGCATGTGGTGCCAGTTGGTTTTATGGTTATTCACCATGCATTTTAACATAGTTATGAGTACTTTGTTTATAGCTTCTACTTATCCGTTGGATTGGTGGTAGTAAGGTGAAGCGAATTTGTGGGTGAATCCGAGGTCGTGAGATAAATCCTCCAAAAATTCATTTTTGAAGTCTTTTTCCATGGTCGGAGACTAAATCTTTGGGAAAACTGAATTGGGTGGTCATGTGGTTAAACATAAATCGAGTGTCGGTTTCTATGCGGTTGTCATATTTCGGCATAGCCTCTACCCACTTGGTGAAATAGTCGACAACCACTATGATATATTTATGGTTGCGCGATGATCCGGGGTTCCAAGTAATGAAGTCAATTCCCCATTTAAAAAAGGGGTCGGCGACGATGATAGAGTGGAGAGGAAGAGGGGGGGATCTTACTTTATGGGAGAAGTGTTCGCATCGTTCGCATCTCTTGACTATTGTAATGCAATCAAGAAATAGGGAGGGCCAAAAATATCCTGCCCATAGGAATTTTTGGGCGATGATCATTCGAGATAGATGGTCACTGCAGTCACCTCTATGGCAGTCATTAAGGGCTTATTCCTCTTGGTCGTGAGTGAGGCATTGACGTAAAATGATGTCGATTCCCCGTCAGTACAAGGTATCTCCCATGAGGAGATATCAGGGGGCTAGCTTCCCTATGTGCCGATGGTCATCTCGAGTGAGATGAGGTTTGAACTTCTGAGTTCATAGGAAGAGGAGAATATCTCCATACCAAGGGTCTTTAGTCCCTACGAAGAAGAGATGTTCATCTGGTAGCGAATCATTTTCTCTTGATCCCTTGGTATCTCTTGGGAGGTCCATAATGAAATTTGCTAAGGTAAGCACCTTTTTTCTTTTAGGGAGTGAAACTGTAAGCCCTATTATTGGAGAATGACTATCCAGCAGGCGTACTTATGGTTCATTAGGACGTGTGTGAGTAGGTATTTTATGGGATTAATATATGTGATGACCGTAGTGGTTTTTAAGATGATGTAGTGGTGAAGCTTTTGGACTACATGTATTAATGATAGGGAGGTATTTTTTTCAGGCTCATATCTTAGTTATGTGCCTGAGAAGGCTTCACTGACATAATAGATGACGTGATCCTTCCCATCTGGGCCTTCCTGGATCAAAAATCTGGCCAATGTGGACTCAGATGTTGATAGATACAGGATATAATATTTGTCACAATCTGGGGGATTAATGAGTGGTGCTAAAGATAATGTTTCTTTCAGCGCATCAAATGCTTATTGGGCATGATCATCCCATTTTAATGGGATTTTTTGGCAATGGAGGCACAAGAACCCTTTAGCGCAAGTGGCATAATCTGGGACAAAGCTTCTCAGAAAATGGGCCTTCCCCTACAAGCTTTGTAGTTGCCTGAGGGTTTGAGGTGGAGGTACCTCTTTGATGGCTTGGACCTTGAGGGGGTCCACACAAATCCCTTACTGAGAAATGATAAAACCAATGAGTCTTCTTGCGTTGATACAGAAAACACACTTGAGGGGGTTCAAGCATAGGTTGTATTGATGACATCATTAGAATGCCAATCGCGGATCCTCAAGATGTTTTGAGAGATTCTTGGAGCGGACAGTAAGGTCGTCCAAGTAGGTGATGATAAGGTGTGTGAAGTCATGAAATAGTTCATGGCCCTTTGGAAGGTGGCTCCAACATTTTTTAGTCAAAATGGCATTACCTTGTATGCGAATGTGCCCCAGAGGGTGGTGAATGCAGTTTTTTACCAGTCTGTGTAGCGGATTTGTATTTGGTTGTACCCAAAGAATCCATCCATGAAGGATAGAGCCTCGTGTCCTACATAAGAATCGATGACCTAGTCGATGAATTGAGTGGGATAATTGTCTTTTGGACAAGCTTTGTTTAAATCCCAAAAGTCGGTACAAACATGTATGGTGCCCTACTTTTTCATAATGGGATCAAGGTTAGAAACCCAAGATGTATAGGCAATGCTGTAGATAAACCCAACTATATGAAGCTTATAAATTTTCTTTTTATTGCTTCTTCCTTTGATGGGTTTAGTTGATGTTGTTTCTGGCACACTTGAGGTACATTAGGCCAAGTGTCAATATGGTGCTCCACGATGGTGGGACTAAGCCCAGGCATTTATGAGTATTCCCACGCAAATATATCTTGATACTCTTGTAGCAATTGGGTATAAGAGGCTATTCCTTTTGGAGAGCATGTTTCCCCCAATGAGATTTCTTCGACCTTTGCAGGATTTTGGTATATGTTCACCTTGACAGTAGGTGATATGTTTGACATATTTCTTTCCTTGAATGCATCAGGCGCTAGGATTGGATTTTTGAACCAATAAAATTTTCCATATGGGAGGAAATATTTTGATTTGATTACATAGATCTCTTGTTATTTTGTCTTGTAAGGACTGAATGTATGCTCGGGGTGAAAAAGCGAACGGTGATGCATTTCATCCCATGGATAATCTGGCTCCGTCATTTCCTCTACGATGTCTTAATTTGAATGAAACAGTGACCCTAAGGGGGATTGATCCTGCGCAAGGTTATGTTGAATAGGTTCAATCCACATAGAGCTAGTTGAGAGACATGAGAAGGATTCCATTGTCAATATGGTCGAACCAGATGCGGTCGAAAAAGTGTAGACAGATTAGGTCTGCACTGTTGTAGGAACATTTACTCTCATAGCTAGAGATGACTCGACACCTATGGCAGATGAGCAGACAACTCGAGTCATAGTTCTAATACATGATTATATGAATTGTATATCTTGTATCATGTCATCAGGGTTTGGTGGGGGAATAATTGATGTGATGGGAGTTTGCGTAAGAGTAGGGTTGGCTTTCCCACTAGTGTGGTCAATTTCCTACTGGTGAAAATTGTGCCTGGTGCAGAGGTGCCTGAATGTTTCCATTAGCGGGCATATCTCTAGTTCATGGTTTTTTCTAGTGAAAATGGTGCATGGTACCATTGTGTCAATTTAGTAGATTGTATGGGAACTAACACTACTCACCGTCACAGATGTGGATGCTTGGAAGGACTTATTGTATAAGAGGAAGTCTTCTACCTCCATTTCCGTGTTGTTGGCTTGGGTGTGTCTAACGCTCTGGGGGAGTGTAGACTTAACGTTGCTCTTTCCACTATTAGCGTGGGAAGACGCTCACATTTAATTGTATGATTAAATTGTGAAAAAATCCGGCAATCGGTATGCGTGATCTTCTCTTGGTTAGAGAGAAGTCTCTATGGCAGAGAAGATACTGTACAAAAACAACTTGCAAGGGGCTTCAGCTCTTTTCACTAATTGACTCGGTGATCAATTTGGTTGCACAGTCCGCATGTTATCCTAGGTTTGGCCTGGATCATGCTTGGTTGGTGAATTGTCCTAGTTTTCCCATCATTCCCATGTGGGTGTGGGGTTACTGGCCTAGGGGTGATGTACTTTATATATCGTTTGAGGTTATCATCTCGTTTCATCTCTATTGTATGAATTATATCAATAAGGGGACGAAATCGTGGGATATAGGTACAATGATTTCCAGAGTGATTGCCCTAAAATACTGGGAAAAATATCCTAGATATGGGGGTCCCGTCGAGCTAAGTTTGTGGTCTGGCAGGGTACCAGCATCGTAATGATGTTAAATCAGGGAAAATGGCGACCACGTGATTGGGCAGTTTACATAACGCACATGTTGGTATTCTATGTAGAGAGTGGTTGGGGGTAACTACGGTATCCCTGATTGGTTGCTTTTCAGCTTACAAGAATAGGATGGATCTGCTTGTCACATATTCTTGGGTTGTCAAGCTGTTCATGGATTCCAAGTCCATGCCATCTTCTTGTGAGATTCAAACTATATTTGAGTGCATATAGGCTAGTACTACGTGAAATCTAGGTATGCAGTGACAACGGCGTACTAGGTGGTTGTCACCACATATCTGACTTGAATAATGGATTTTCATGTTGTCGCGATATATTATATGAATGGGGTACCATCGCTCGCACATCTCTAGAGCCGGGCAATCAATGATGAAATGATCAAGCTCATCGCAGATGCGAGGAGGGGGTAGGATTGGGAGTCTTTCTGGTGCTTTTCGTTCCTCCTGTAGGTACAAGATGGTACGAGGTTCATCCCCAGATGACTGGGTGGAGGGATCCTCTTGATAGGATCGCTGGAAAATGATGGGTATAGTGCCCATAATTTTTGCAGAAAGAACATGCATTATTAGTACGCAATGCGTTGCCTTTACCTTTGGTGGCAGGTTCCTTTTTACGTGAACGTGGCGTCGTGATGTCTACCTCATAGCTGAGGAGCAGTTTTAATTTGTCTAGCTCTGGGCATATATGGGTAGGATGTCCTATTATGTCGCATATGGCACAGATTGGTGATTCTCGTTGTGTGGTGGGAGTTTTTAGTTTCTTTCCTCTTCTCTCGGTTTTCTTAGCTGTAATAATCGGTTTTGAAATGGGAATTTCCTTTCCAGGAATGTTTTCAACCGCTACTTGAACGGGTGGGGCCTCCTTAGGATTAAGGGGCCTTAACCCTGTGGCAGTGATGTGTGTGAATCCTATCTCGATAGGGGAATGAGATACCAAACTAGAATTGCGAAAGAGATGTTTGGTAACACCATTGTTTCCAAAACCTGCTTGGATATGAAACCAGCAGGGTGGTAAAGGAAAGGGGTTTGGGAAGAAAAGTAGGCTAGAGAGGCTTCTGTGGCCGAGGACTCGGTGTCATTACTGCTTGTGTATGTGTCTTGACTATCTTCAGTGATTGATGTGGATATCATGCACCCTAAAGTTCTTGTGACATCAGGTTATCACTCAGGTATGATGGGGGGATCTCCTAGGAATTACCCTAGGATGGACGATGGCTTGAACTAGCCATGGCTAACTTCTTAGTACTGTTAAAGTGCATCCATGGATGTATCTACATAGGGTAAAATTACATCGGTGTTTCTTAGGGTTAATTTTTCTTTATGCATCAATTGGTCGACAGTAACGATCTGGTCCTCATGGGGGAACATCATAGTGTAGAATATGGAGGAGGATATGGCTGACATGGCATACATATAACTCCGACCAAGGAGTATGTTATAGTCCACATGAGCATCCAAGACTTCAATTTCTATAAGGACTGTCTTTCTGGCTAAGCAGACCAGGACGTTTTGGTAGAGACTGACAAGGTTTAAAGGGAAACCATTGTATGCTCCAACCATGATGATAGATGGTTTTAGTTTGGGAGACCCTAACTTCTACCAAAATGTTTTTAACATGATGCATGTGGATGCACCCTCTTCAATGACACATTGGTGATTGGTAATATTTTGGAGTGATTGTTATAGCATCATTTTTCACCTTCATATGGTTCGTGATTGCTTTTATGGCTTTCGGCACCCATTCCTACAGACTTGAACAAAATTCACTAAAAAACAATGTTTAAAATCCCCATACATGGATATGCCTAGACTTTTCCGCGTGTATACGCGAGTCCATATGTACTTTTCCACGTATGCCATTAAAATCATTAAAAATATATATAAAAAATCCCTATTTTCGTGTTGGGTTGATGGTTACTCTGGTAGTTCAACCACCCCAGCACGTGGCCAACTGTTTCCAACTGACTGAAACTACTTTGAGGAAGTATAAAAGACCCTCATGTGCATGGCCTAAGGGAGAGAGAAATTTTATAGACATTATACTCTGTTGGAATCCCAATTCAAGTCTGATTCCCCGTGCCTCCTACACTTTCCCAGATTTATATCAAGAAACCCTTGTTTCCTGAAGATGTTCATCCACTTATATGCCATCTCGAGTGCACAAGTCTTGGAAGAATCTTAGCGAGGCAAGGGCGGGACGAATCCGGACGACGGTCTGCTCGAAGATCGTGGAAGGATTCAGGTGATCTCTCCAGTTTTACTACTGTACATGATGTTCGTGATAATGAAGAACCATCTTGTTCCTGAACCTACGTGTTAATGTTTATTTATATGTGTGAAAATATTATCATTTAAGCATTTATTATGGTTTATATAATGTTTCACATGAATTGCACTAACGTTTAGGAGAAGTATATGTTGTACAACTAGGTTTCCGTGCACGTTCTTTCTTGTTTTCCAGGTTGAAGGCGGAAGGAGAGTTGCTGGGAGTTTGGACCCCGCGGGATCTACATCGAACGTAGGACTTCGGGTGAGTTCTGCTATCATTGTTAACTAGTCTTTTGCATTCAAGTATGGTTGTGTGTGAGTCCTTCTGAATAGCATGCCCTGCTCTGTCGAGGTTTAGACCCAACAAACCTCTAGGGTGATTTTCCCTGAAACAGAACTGACGACTCCGCTGGGGACCACATTCTTGTAATTCCCCTGTTGGGTGGTTTCAGCTATTTGATAGGTTTCCAATAGTTTTAACTTTTATTTCCAGTCAAGTTAACTCTTCCTCAGTCGGACTGAAGTCCTAGTTTCTTATCCAGGCTTGATCTTTTTTTTTTTTCATTATTTACCTTTATATACGCAGGTTTGTCTATACACAAACGCGTATACACGTAGTTTTTGTTAAAGGTATTCGCATATACGCAGGTTTCCTTTAGCACAGTCGTGTATGCACACTTGTTACTAAACTATCAAGTCGCGTATACCTAGGACAATTTTGAAATTTTAGGTTTTTAGGCTTTCTAGCCCTGTCTGCCTGTGGAGACCTATTTCTGCAGTGTCTTTGTATCCTCTGGATTGTGTAGAAAGTGGTCTTTGATCTTTTCTCTCTCTGGTTTGGTTGAAAAATAGCTTTTTTGGCAAATCTTGTTTCTTGTGCTGGCATTTCTGGTTTGAGTACCAAGATCTCTTCCTGGGGATTCTTAGCTATTCTGTTTCATCAGAACAGAGAGATTTTTCTCATTTACTCTTTCCTACCTTTGTGTCTTTCTTTTGCATTTTGTTTTTTGCCCATTTCTTGGTTGGTTTTCTTGAGTTTAGTTGACTAGTTCTTGTTGCAATTTTTGAAGAGTATTTCTAGGTTCTTTGAAGTTTTTGCTCGCTACAAGGTTGTACTATTCTTCTAGGCTGAGTGTTTGAGTTTCTTGTCTTCTTTTGCTCATATAGATCTTGCTACTAGCTAGCCCTATAAGGTTTGGAGCATTTTTGAAGTTTTTGCTTGAAATTCAGAGTTGTTTGGCTTGGGATTTGGTAGTCTTCTTGGTCTTGTTGAGCTCTTCCTTTTTATAAAACTCAAAAGCTCAAAAACATTTTGTTTTGTCCTTTGCTTTTGTTTCGCTATTTTGTTTTCATTTTGTTATATCTGTTGAAGCTTTGTGGAGTTTTCTTGCTTTTGGTTTTCAACTTGGTTTTGGAAAGGAATTGTCATTGGTTTCTTCCTCTTGTTTCAAGCATTTTCTGGTGTCTTTATATTAAGATTTTCTGATTTAGGGAACTAGCTTTCTCTACAACCAAAAAGAGATAAAACTGAAGGATCTTTTGGAAATTTCACTCTGCTTTAGTATATTTTGCATCTTATAATTTGAACTCTCTTAGTGATTTGCATCAGGTGCACTTAAGCATTTAGTCATTTTCATAGTTTTTGTGAGTGTGGAGTTTGTTATTTGAAAAGAAAAATAAAATTTTTTAATATCGTAGAACCTGTATAGAAGTTGCTTTTCATCGAAAGACAATAACTGGATTTGCATGTAGTTTGGTTTTTATTAATTTCTTTTTTTCCACAAAACACCATAAGTTTCATTTCCGTATCCCTTTGACTTAACATAATGGCCAATTAAAATAAGCAATATAATTTAAAAGAAACTAGAAAGTTTTTTAAGTGTCATACACCAACTAGATAGGTTGTAGGGCCTTGGATTGGGTGAGTGGGGAGTTAACTCTCCAAGGCCGCTCAAACAAAACATAGAAGTTGATTAATTGAGTGAAATCCAACTCCGTTAGGTGGACCGGGAAAGCTCTCCTCCAGAGATTCAAGCGTGAGGGGAAGTGAAGGCTGAGAAGGGAGATACCCCCTCTCTGATTTGCTGAATCTGACCTCAAGACCATTCTGCCCGGTTTCTGACACGGATTGGTGCCCATAGTTGCCACTCCTAGGTTCCACATAAGTGACTGCGGGGGGGGAATACCCGTGGTACCTGAGGCAGACATCGTATCACTTTCAGCAGTACTTCTGGGGGGTGCCCTTGTGAAGCTTGGGTACTTGTGCCGGCAAAGGCTATCATTAGGAGGTCAGCGTAGCTATTTCTGTTACCTTCACTAGTAGGCCTGGGCCGTAATTAACCCAGACTACTTTCGGAAGGTCCTATATTTCACTTTCTTGTATTTTGGTGTCCAGTTCTAATCACCAGGAGCGGAAATACCTGAAGGTTGTTTGCTTGCTTGTATCTCAGGGATTTCTTTTTGTAGTGAGTGCTCTTTGCTCCTAGCTTGCCTAGCTTTATATTTTTTGAGTCTAATTAAAATTTGTTAAAGTGGCTGATCAAGCGCCTCGTCGATCGAGGAGAATCTGGGGTTTATCTCCCGAGAGTTCAGAGCCTTCTTCAAGAAGGCATAGGAGTGATTTAGCAGGTGGGTACCACCCTGTGATGTCTGATGCAGTGGAGAGTGATCCTCCACAAGGTTCTGAAGGTTTCGTAGCTGATTCTGGTGTTGGTTCCGAGAGGAGCATTCTTCTCACCTCGCGAGTTTTATTTCGGCAGGAAGAATAATTTCAAATAGAGGAAGTACCTGAACCATCAATGTCACTTCCATCTCCTCTTCCTCCTGATTATCCGTTCATTTTTTAATACATCATACCTGAGTCAGAGAGACTGGAAGATCCTCCGTATTATACATACCTTTCGATGGCCACGACTGGGAACACGGCTTCTGCTGTGAGTGCTGCAGGCATTCATACTCCTGCTTCTGTTGAAGGAGGGGGCACTATTGCTATATCTTCGATTGCTTCTAGTGTTGCTGTGTTTGGATCTGGTTTCACCCAAGCACATGCTTCTCAATCTGGTCCCTTCAGTTTTGGAATGCCCACTAGTGGGATTCCTTCTTTTTCCTTTTCCACTGTTGCAGCTGGATCTACACCCATGTCTTCCATGGCTAGTGGATCAGCCTCTTTTCAAGGGTTCCCCTTCGGAACTAGACATATTTCTAGTTAAAATCCTTATTTAGGGTCCTTTCCATTTACTTCTCAGACTCAAAGTTTCAACCCCTGGTCTGGAGGTCAGAATTCGACTACTTTTACATGTTGGAACCCTGTATTCACTACAGCAGGGGCAGGGAATCAGTTTTACGCTGGTCACCAAGGGAATGCTTTTTTACCTTTGTCGAGTGCTTATCAGACTTTTTCTCCTCTGTCTAATGCCTGGGACCCCTATCAGGGGTTTTCCTCTTCATTTCATACTTTAGGGGGGGAACTGGTCTGGGCCTTGGTAACTCTGCGTTGGGAGGAGGTTCTTATCCTTTTTCTATGAATTCTTTCTGGCAACCTGGTGCCTCATCAAATCCAGGGTATTATTTTCAGAATGTTGGGAATTCATCCTATCAAGGATGGAATCCTTAGGCTCTGCCTCGTTTACCATTTCTAGCAACGTTAAACTTGCTAGATCTGTCGAAATTGACTAATGATCCGATCCGTTATAGTCCGAGGTGGCCTCCTGTTCCCATCAAGCTTCCTTCAGACATTCCAAAGTTTGAATGCAAGAATGGAGAAGATCCGACTGACCACATCACTACCTTCCATTTATGGTGTTCTTCGAACTCCCTGATCGATGATTCGATTAGGTTGAGATTGTTTCAACGCACCCTAACTGGAAACGCTGCCAAATGGTATATTGAGCTAACTGGGGGCAGTTTTGCTACATTTGGAGAACTGGTTGTTACATTTCTAAACCATTTCCAGTTGCCTGTCCGATATTATGCCGGGACTGAACTCCTAGCTATTTTTAAACAGGACGATGCAACCCACATTTCTGACCATATTCAGGAATGGCGGAGAAGGAAGAGGCTTATTAAAGCTCATATTCCGAGTGAATTCCTCTTGGAATGGTTTCTGAAATCTCTGCAGTTAGATATTTCAAAAGACGTATCCCTCTCAGGGGTATTTTCCGAGGAGCAGGCCATTTTTAGGGCCCAGTAGTTGGAACTGATATATTCTCAGTCTGGGGTCCTCCATAAATATTTGCCCAATGCTCCTCGCTCCAAATTAGATTTATCCAAAACTAAGCCTGGTCCTCATGGTGACGGACTGATTGGATCAATCAATAGTGGTGCAGCCAGCCTACTTACTCAATTGCAGCAGTTGTCTTTGCGATCTGCTCCTTCTAGTCAGGTTGTGCCTGCTGAGTCATCACCTTCCCAATCTTTGTCCATAAATGTTGTCCAAGCTTATGATCCCAAAGGAAATCAAAAATCCGAAGGGAAGAAGAAGGGACAAAATAATAAGAAAAAGGGAAAGAATGGGAAGGGTAATGCAAATAAAACCAACGAGCATGTTGGTGAGGGTCCAAAGGAGAAAAAGAAAGTGAAGTTTCCATGCAAACTGTGTGCTGGAGACCATCTTACACACCTTTGCCCTAAAATTCAAGATGCGCAGCGCCTGTTAGCTTAGCAAGGTTCTTCTAGTTCCTAGGCTGTGTTAACAAAACCTTTTCCCCAAGGGCAACAACTAGTTGTTGGCGCAAATCAAAATCATGGGGCTTCCTTTGGGGGCACCCAGGAAGGGGAAATTCCATCAAACATATTCATGATGAGTGCTCACGTGGATGTCGCTACAAGATACCATGATTATGGCGGAGAAGAGTCTTCGAAAGCTAAGGATGCTCCTGATGCTACTAAGCCACTTCAAATTACAAGGCCTACTATTGAGCCTATACCTCGGATGCCCAAAGCATCTACCAAGCGGTCGACAATTAATCCAAATGCTAGGGCTGCCTAGAACTACTCTATTGTGGACGATCTAGTGTAGAGTATTTGTGCCATGTCAGCTTTAGAGGTGCTCCAGTCTTGTCCAGCTCAGCGCAGTGCTTTGATCACTGCCATTGGGGCTATTGATCCGAAAAATTCTCTTCTGATTACATTTGATATGACTAATTTTAAGAAGAGACTACCCCATCATATGGATTTTCATATTAAATCATCGTACCGGAAGTGTAATATCTTTCGGATGGTTGTTGATGAGGGTGCTTTCACATGCGTGATGTCTCTCACATGTTGGAAGATGATTGGATCTCCTAAATTTGTTCCATCTACCACTCTTCTGACTGCGTTTGATGGTCATTCTCACAGACCGCATGGTATTGTCCCAGCTTTTCCCATCTGTGTTGGGGGAAAAATTGTGAATATAGAGGTTGAGGTAGTAGATGCAAGCTTGGAATACAACCTTCTGTTCGGGAGAAACTAGATTTATGAGATGGATGCCATTGCATCTTCATTATTTCGCATTATTTGTTTCCCTCACGAAGGGAGGATTGTTACAGTGGACCAACTGGACTGTCCTCCTGTAGACCCAAATGTTTCCACTGACTCATCTGTTCTCAAGTTGGATAATACTAAGGTGCCTGTTGAGAATTTAGGAGTTGGAATGTATTCTTCCTTGATGGGTACTTTTGATATTCCTCCTCCTACGGTTCATATTAATGCAATTTCATCCTCCAAGGCTCCTCTTCAAAGAGAGTTCTTTAGAACTCAATATTTTTCAGACACTTGGACCTTACCCTCCCCTACTGCCACATTAGAGGAAGGTCAAGTGGGTGGAATGGCATTTCCAATGTCTGCAGCTGAGATTGCTTATCAGTCTATTGTTGACTCTGCAGAATCTATTCCAACTCCTCTTTCACCGGAAGAGTTGGATGGAGATGTGGCTCCGGCTTGGACACTTAGTTCTTCTTCTGCCCAGGATTGCCTTGATACTACTCTTCCATCTGAAGAGGCCATCCTGGAAGCTATGACTGGTATAGATAGACCGTGGGATGATTTGCATCATCGGTCTTACTTTTTACCTGATTTGAGCAAATTTGAAACAAGTTTTCCAAGTCCTCTGTCTCCTGGTCTTGTTCGCCCAGTCCTGAACCCTTTAGCACTAACACAGGTTTATGTTGAAGGGAACATGGCTATGATTTATCCTACTATCCTGGTGAACATTTCCAGGGATCCCAATATCATTGAGAATGTCTTCATCGGAGCTGAATGTTCCCGTGAAGAGATTCAGATTTACACCGAGCTCTTTAAAGAGTATAGGGATGTATTCGCTTGGTCTTATGAGGAAATGCCTGGTATAGATCCATCTATTGTCTAGCATGAGATCAAGACTTACGAAAATGCTAAGCCTGTGAGGAAAAAAATTCGTTTGGTCAATCTTAGGAAGGCATCAGCTATCAAAGCTGAGGTTGAGAAGTTGCTTAAGGTGGGATTCATTTTCCCTGTTCCTTTGACTAAATGGGTTTCAAACCCTGTTCCGGTAGATAAAAAGCAAGGAATGATTTGAGTTTGCATCGATTTCAGAGACCTAAATAAATCATGTCCTAAAGATAATTACCCCACACCATTTATCGACTAGATGATTAACGAGTGTGCCGGTAATGAGATTTTCTCCTTCATGGACGGTTTCTCCAGATATAATCAGATTACTATCCGTCCTGAAGATCAGCATAAGACTGCCTTTATTTGTCCCTGGGGTACTTTTGCATACAAGAAGATGCCTTTTGGTCTTAAAAATGTTGGGGCTACCTTTCAGCGGACCATGTCATATTCCTTTCACGACATCAAAAAT
This sequence comes from Pinus albicaulis, assembly GCA_034641835.2. Classification (NCBI taxonomy): domain Eukaryota; kingdom Viridiplantae; phylum Streptophyta; class Pinopsida; order Pinales; family Pinaceae; genus Pinus; species Pinus albicaulis. The sequence continues at coordinate 464,644,609 of CM076573.1, forward strand.
ATTAATGAGGCGTATTTGGATGATTTAGCTGCTCATTCTCGAAAGAGGATGGATCATCTTGCTCACCTCCGTCAAATATTTGAACGGTGTCGTTTCTATAAGATTAGGTTGAATCCGAACAAGTGCGTTTTCGCGGTTACATCCGGTCGGTTATTGGGATTCATTATCTCTAGAGAAGGGATTAGGATAGATCCCTTCAAGGTTGAGGCAATACTTCGGTTGCCTCCCCCATCCTCTATTCGTCAACTTCAAAGTCTACAAGGAAAGTCTAATTTTCTTCGGAGGATTATCGTAAATTATGCTGAAGTTACCAAGGGATTTATGAGATTGTTGAAGAAGGGAGTTCCTTTTCTTTAGGATAACTTCGCTCAATGCTCATTCGATGCTTTGAAAAAAGCATTGACCTCTGCTCCTTTATTGAGTCCACCTGATTATAGCAGGGATTTGCTTTTGTATCTGGCAGTAGCAGAATCTACTATTGGTATGGTTCTGGTTCAGGAGGATGATGCTCTTGCAGAGCATGTTATTTACTATCAAAACTCCACTCTGGTACACTCCAATAGGAAAATTAGCTTTAGCAGCAGTTCATGCTGTGCAGCGACTCCGGCATTACATTATTCTACGCAAAACTTATGTTTTGGCAGCAGCCAATCCATTTTAGTTTGTCCTCAGTAGGCGAGTGATTGGGGGCAAATACAATAGATGGATTGTGATTTTGTAGGAATTTGATCTTGAGTTTATGTCTGCCAAGTCCAAGAAATCATTGGTTTTCGTGGAATTGATCTCCGAGTTGCCCTATGGGGATGAGATTTTCTATGATGAATCCTTCCCGGATGAACATTTGTTTCTTATCTCTCCATAGGATCCTTGGTATGGAGATATCATGGTGTATCTCCAGACTGTGAAGTTTCCCTCTAATTTTTCAAAAGATGAGCGTCGTAAGTTGCGTCACTTGGCTAAGAATTACTTGATTATTGGTGATGTTTTATACCATCGAGGGGTTGATTCAATCCTGAGATGTTGCTTAACTCTCGAAGAAGCTGAGGCTGTGCTGAATGATTGCCACAGTGGAGCTTGTGGTGGTCATTTATCTGGGCTTGCAACAGCCCAAAAGATTTTGCGTGCTGGGTACTTTTGGCCTTCGATTTTCAAAGATTGTATGGAGTCGGTCAAAAAGTGTCATCCGTGTCAAGTTTATACTCGAAAAATGCGCGCTCATCCAGCTCCGCTTTTTCCAGTCATTACTGTTGGTCCCTTTACAAAGTGGGATATTGATTATACTACTTGTAACCCACCTTCGGCTAAAGGTCACAAGTACATTATTGTAGCAGTAGACTACTTTACGAAGTGGGTCGAGGCTATGCCTACTTTTGGGAATGATGGTGAGACTGCAGCTCTTTTTCTTTTCAACCAGGTTATTTCTCATTTTGGTATTCCTAGAGAGATTGTCACTGATCATGGCAGTCATTTTCAGAATAGCATGATGGCTGAGTTGGCTCTAAAATTGGGTTTCTGGCAGGAGCATTCATCTCCATACTATCCTCAAGCCAATGCGCAAGTGGAAGCCGTGAATAAGTCCTTGAAGACAATTCTTCAAAGTAAAATTGATAAAGCTCGATCCAACTGGCATATTATGCTATATCCTACACTTTGGGCATATAGGACATCAGTGAAAACTGCAACTGGATTTACTCTGTTTCAGCTAGTGCACGGGTTGGAATCCGTATTTCCCATTGAATGCGAGATTCCTTCTCTTAAACTAGCTGTTGAACTTCTTCCTGACACTTCTAGTATTGAAGAACAGCTCCTTCATCTAGAACATATCGATGAGTAGCGTCGGGATGCCACCACGATGAATGAAACGCATAAAAACCGAGTTAAAGTTCAGTACGATAAGGCGGTCAAGCCTAGGGTTTTTTCGGAAGGTGACCTTGTTTTGGTCTATGCCCAAGAAAAAGATGCCCTGGGGGCAGGAAAATTTAAATCTATGTGATATGGCCCCTTTATCGTTAAAAAATCCCTTAAAAAGGGAGCATATACCTTGGTTGACTTTAAAGGGAACGAGTTGTCGGAGCCCAGAAATGGGCTCTATTTGAAGAAGTATTATGCCTAGGCTTAGGCTTGGCATGTTGCTTTTGTATATAGTAGTTTTTGCTTTGTACATATCTGGTTGATTTTCAATCTTTGATGCGATGGTGATGTTTTTTATCTGCTTTGGCAGGTTGTGTCAGATGTCATGAGTCATTTTGGTTTCACCGATGGTGCTAGTAGACACATCTGGAACTTAGCTTCCATGGCTTGGTGCTTCATTATCCATCTGGTCAGCTGTTAGTATCAAGAGGGGTCTGCATTGGTCCTGCTTCCAATAATATAGTAGAATACACTACAGTTGTTTATCTACTCTCGGAGGCAATATCTTTGGGTGTTGATTCGTTGGTAGTTTTCTTGGACTCTCAGCTGGTGGTGTCACAGTTGAACAATACTTATCGGGTTCGAGATCCATTTTTACTCCGGTTTTTCTTGAGAGTACGTTTGTTACAAAGGCCATTTCAATTTTTAACTTTCATTCATATTCCTCGAGCTGACAATTGGTTGGTAGACTCATTAGCTAATTAAGCAATTGATTGGCACATTAATCATTCCATACAATAAAAATTAATCAAAAACAGCATACATTTTGATACATTTGTTACATCACATCAAACATCGCTGTATATATATCATCAGAGTGTTCAAAACTATACAAAAATTTGGATCCATAGGTCGTACAAAAACTTGGGCTTATGCCCGATCATGTTCAGTCTCAAAAGATATACAGTCATCTGATACATCATATCTATATAATACTGAGGTCCCTACCCAGAAGTTGTGTTCCTATAGAACACAATCGCGGTGGCAAATCGGCAGAATAACCGTACCCAGTCACGGGGTACTCCTACCACTCGTCTCTGGATGGCTTCAGGCAGATCTTCCACTGCAGCCATAGGTACTTGGCGGGTCAACCCCTCCAAGTTCCTCTTTACAGCCTGGAGGGTTCTGTCCGAATCTACTATATCTGCTTCGCCCCTACGACGCTTATGTCTCGAGTAACCCTCAGGTCGCACTGGTCCAATATCTGTTTCATGATCATTTTTATATTGTAAGTCATTATGAATCCAATCAAAAACATGTTTGTTTTTCACATTTTTTCATACATATTGAAAAAATCCAAAGAAATTATACAAGTCAAAAATTGTAAACTTATCGACTGTACCCCATGCTATGCCTGGTGGAAGGACAAGATCTGGATCACCACGAAAGTCCATCCCAGCATAAAGATAGTCGTCCACAGCGATGATTTGTTCTCTCCACCATAGGAAGAACTCATCATCCCAAGTGGTCTGGGGAACTTCACTTCCCCTCAATCTCTTCATCATGTCTGCCCAGCGGGCAATTCTTGGGTCTCTCGGGCTACTGATGGTAGAGATCACTCTGGGTCTTAGTGCTGGAATCTTCTCAAAGAAGAATGTCATCAAAATTGTACCGTATCCAAAATGTTTTGTTTTTTTTTGGCGGATAGAGGTCATTTTTTGCTTCATGTTCATCAGTAGGGCTATGCACCAATCATATACATGAGTTAAGAATTCTACTGCTATACTCATTTGCGTCCTGGACGCCTGGTGTAGGGAGGTAGCTCCTGCCACTCTGCCAATGGTGAAAAGGAGGATTTTCATGTGCAAATCTCTTAAATCTTTGATTGCAATTTGAGTTCAAACTTTTTTGGAACCCTCTACGTAGTACACATGGACGTAATCTTCCACGGTGAGCCCTCCCAAAGGCTTACCGTGCAAGTCTACTGGCTCCCCTCTCCGGGAGAGTCCAGTGATAAAATATATGTCTTCCACTTCAATGCGTACATGCATCTGATCTATCATAAAGCAGTCCTCTTCCGGTTCCCAATAGTTTACAAGCATTTCGAGCAACCGGACATTGCTCTTCATATTTGGCATTTTAAAAAAACTTGAGCAAGCCGCAATTCTGAAGAATATTTAGTGATGCTTGGTCCTGCATGACTTCTTGATCAATTGCACTGTGTTCACGCTCTCTCCATGATATGGCCATCCTGCAAAATTTCAATAATTCCTTCGTTAGCTACGCTTTTTTCATTTGGTCTTGCGCATACGCGACTTTATTTGTGCATAGTCGCGTGTATACGCGACTTCGTCACTACCAACCCACGTATGCGCAAACCGTGATTTTTAGCAAGAGATTCTATGGTGAAAAATTCCTAAATTTTAATTTATGAACGGAAAAAATGAATAGCAGGATGAATTAAGAGCTAACCTAAGAAATTCGATAGAATTCGACGGTCGGTTGCTCCTGTTTTGATGAAAGAAGTTTTTTGCTCCAGAGCACTTTTTTCTAAATCAGTAATGTAATAATGAACCAAATATGAGGTAACTTGTCTATTTATGCCTAAAAAGTTGAAAATTTTCGCGAAAATTTGTTATGCTTATTTTTTCAATCTATCTTAAGCTGCATAACCCGGATGCTTGGAAGTGCCCAGTTTGGTATGTTTTCAGGTACATTTTGACGATTTTTGAGATTTTTCCAGATTTTGATCCATGACTGCTGACCTGTCATGGCAGGTATATGATATTTACTGGCATATAGGTTAGGAAATCCACTTTCCGTTGCATTTTTCATACTAGCCTCGATTCTGATCACTTGCCATAGGGTCGATCCCATCAAGTCATGAGTATTACACCCATTTCACTCGCCGATTATTTAATCATGACTTGGTGGTAGAGCCTTCCTTTACATGGGCTTCCTAGTTATTTCCTCACTATCACTTGTTTCCCATGCTGCGTTTTATGTAGGCTCGGGAGTCCTCTTTAGTCCTGCCATGACTTATGTGTTGAAGCTTCATTCTTCTTCTTCCTCACTATCATTTTTCTGGCTATTACCCTAGAGGCTCCCTGGTGTTGTTGAGTATCTTACTGCATTGCATATTGGCTAGTTGTTTATCCTGGCCTTTAGCCGGCTTCATTTGGACTCAATGTTTAAGCCAAATTTTGACCTTGTCTATCTGTACAAGTTAAACCATTGCATGCACTTAGCTATCGTGACTTGACACCCTTTTACCCATGGATGGAACATTCCTCTGAGTATCACTTACCAGTTTTCGCCACCTTGCATTGAGCATAGGATCGTTCCAATCCCAGGAACTAGTGCATCTTATTTTTTATACTCGTTCTATCCATTGTACCATAGCATTCTTTTATTCCTTTTCAGGCTTATTATATGAAAAAGACAAAAAAATAAAATATAACAAAAAGAGCGGGAACGGGATGTAACTTCATTATTTGATGACAGTACAGTGTCAGTTTGTCGCCCTTGAACAAAGCACATATACTTATATATCTTTCCTCCATTTTGGATGGTTTTAGTTTTGACCTAGGTTCAGCCTTTACCTTGTTTTACTTGTCAGTTCTCCCTCGGTTGGTTATCTCTTCCAATCATATGGAGAGTTTGTTCTGCCTCCTGCATAATAGACTTATACAGTGTCATTTTTTACTACCATGGTCATCACGAGTCATGCTTTTGTTCAAGGAAAGTCTAACCAGAGTTGGCCATTCTACGGTGTCTCTTGACTCATTATTCAGTCGGCCTTCCCGGTCTTGTCCGTATATTGTTCTATCACATCAGATGTTTTGGTCTTCTGCTCGTGCTGGTTTGAGAAGGTCCCCATTGACTTCTCACTGGCGGGTTTGTCTCTTATCGACTATGACACATTGCTCTGAGAGCAAACCTAGAGCCGCACCCTGGCCCTATTTCCATCATTGATAGGTGACCTTGTGCTCAGCATTTGATCATCATTATGGGTCTTTGACTGAGTGGTTTCCCCTGTGTTCAACGTCAGAATACATTATCACACTGGGATTCGTGCAGTACCTTGATTTCCATTTGACACTATCGGTGGATTTCTCACCTCTATGTCAGTTTTCATTATTTGTTGGTTCAGAGGATTTCTTCCGTGCGCTAGCTTCATCTTGTGCATGTCAGAAACGTACTTCGGTTTGGTTTCGTCACTCTACTTCATCCGATTCCTTCGAAATATTGGCCCGCGGGTTACACTCGCACTGGACTGATGTGGGATGCCTTAATGCCTTCCTTCCAGCAGATCTTTTCCCATCGAATCCGACTCATTTCTCTGGGAATAAGGTCTAAAGTATTTTTGTCAGTACCTTAGGGTTTGCAGTCATCAGTGGCAGAATCTTCGCTATCGACAGTGGGGATTCATCATTGCCTCCTGATTGGTAGATTCTTTCAAGTGTTCGACTTCAACTCATTCATTCGCACTTGTTAGATTGTACTGGGGAACCTTGACACTCATTTTCATTATTGGTGGGTTGTCTCGCATTGGTTAACGGTATACATCATTGACTAGTAATCCAACGATTTCTCACATGGTCGACTTCAGCTCATTTATTCCCATGGTGTAGAATTGTGCCATAGTGATCGGTGAAGACCTCGGGTTGCATCAAAATTTCTCGGTTCACTTTTGACAGTCCATTCAGTTTCTGCCAGTGATGCCATTCACCCTTATATGTTGCAGTGTCCGTACAACAGCATCCTATATGTTGGCTCCCGAGTTGCGTGATTGTACCGTTTATTCCACCTTTCATGATTTGGTACTTGGAGATTCAGTTACTTCTATGATCATACATCCAGTTGCAGCATCATTGATCAACTTTCTATATGTGATACTTGGACCTTGATTCAGACTTATACTTCCGGGCCATGCTCAGATGATTCATTATGTACTTTCATTTCAGCTATACTTGTATACATATTGGATCTATTCAGTACTTTCCATATGATGTATTTTTGACTGAGCATGGGTATGCCCACCTCAGCATGAGTTGACTCTCTGTTTTCTTTCATTGGTTTTTGGTAGGCTAAAATCTGGTGAAGTCCTCTCTTGTCCTTGCGAAGTTCTTTCTATGTGCATAATACATTTCGGCCATCATGTACCCCTTCTGACATCATATATTAGGGGGCATCTGTTATAGCATCATTTTTCACCTCCATATGATTCATGATTTCTTTTATGGCTTTGGGCACCCATTCCTACAGACTTGAACAAAATTCACTAAAAAACAGTGTTTAAATCCCCATACGCGGATATGCTCAGAATTTTCCATGTGTATACGCGAGTCCATATGTACTTCTCTGCATATGCCATTAAAATCATTAAAAATATATATAAAAAATCCCTATTTTCGTGCTAGGTTGATGGTTACTCTGGTAGTTCAAGCACCCCAGCACGTGGCCAAATATTTCCAACTGACTGAAACTACTTTGAGGAAGTATAAAATCCCCTCATGTGCATGGCCTAAGGGAGAGAGAAATTTTATAGACATTATACTCTGTTGGAATCCCATTTCAAGTCTGATTCCCCGTGCCTCCTACACTTTCCCAGATTTATATCAGGAAACCCTTGTTTCCTGGAGATGTTCATCCACTTATATGCCATCTCGAGTACACAAGTCTTGGAAGAATCTTAGCGAGGCAAGGGCGGGACGAATTTGGATGATGGTCTGCTCGAAGATCGTGGAAGGATTCAGGTGATCTCTCTACTTTTACTACTGTACATGCTGTTCGTGATAATGAAGAACCATCTTGTTCCTGAACCTATATGTTAATGTTTATTTATATGTGTGAAAAGATTATCATTTAAGCATTTATTATGGTTTATATAATGTTTCACATGAATTGCAATAACGTTTAGGAGAAGTATATGTTGTACAAATAGGTTTCCATGCACGTTCTTTCTTGTTTTCCAGGTTGAAGGCAGAAGGAGAGTTGTTGGGGGTGTGGACCCCGCGGGATCTACATCGAACGTAGGACTTCAGGTGAGTTCTGCTATCGTTGTTAACTAGTCTTTTAGATTCAGGTATGGTTGTGTGTGAGTCCTTCTGAATAGCATGCCCTGCTCTGTGGAGGTTTAGACCCAACAAACCTCTAGGGTGATTTTCCCCGAAACAACGATACTGGTATCTGAAAGGAGACCATTGAATGAAGCCTAAGGTGGCTTTGTCTGAATCAAAATCCATTAAGCATGTATCAGCATGATCAATGGTGCCTAACGTAGAAATAAAGGCTTTTTTTTATTTTGGGCACAACTGCAATACTTTCAAAGCTGACATAGTGGAGGTAGAATGAGCTAGATCATCCATGATGGTATAGTTATGGGATTCCTTGGAATAATTTCCTGCTCACCTAGTTGGTCCCTTAGCCATCTTTGGAAAAGGTTCAATAGGCATCTTTGATATGGTCAAAAGTGTTGTTGGTGCTTTGGTACTAGCCCCTAACATGTTAGTGTCTAGTGGGGTATCGTAATTTTGATTATGTGTTTGAAAGAACATCTCTTGACTAGTCATGTCGATTTCCTAGTTGTTTTTTCCAGAGTGGTTGGAATTTTGTTGTTGAGTACTAACTATACCTTGATGGGGGAAGGGATCCTACATCACTATTGGATGCTGGGAAGATTCACCTTCTCCTCAGTTACTCTACAGCTCCTCAAGATCAGGGAGGTCAAGATAGTGGTGAGTGTAATGGCTGTACTCACCACTGATCGAACAAGAGTAATTTTTTCGAAGAGGTGGCCTTTTGTTGTACCATTGGGCATTGCTTGGATCGTCATTTTGATTTCGGTTGGAGTTTCCTCTAGCCTAAGATCATGGAGGGTGTTGCTGGTTGTTGCCGCCCTATCAAGGATTTCCTTTAGGATTGTTTTTCCCTTTTTTATTAACCATGTTAGGAGGGTAGTTCTCCTGGTTGTATGATTGGTATGGTTGGTTTTGGGAAGGCTGCAAAAAGTTCACTTGTGCATTATTCTGCATAAGCGGGTCTTGTGTTGGGAACTGAGCATAATGTGGTCCCTGGTTTGCAACTAGTTGTTGGGGGGGAGAAATTCCGCCAGTATTTATATCTGCATATTGGGTCCTCTGAGCTAGAGGATAGGGTCCTCCGTGTTGATGGTGATACGACAACGCCTTACTGGTCAAATTTTACGAAGGCATGTGATGACTTTGGTAGCCGGGTTGTGGTATGTTCTTGGTAGAATCATACATGTAGCCTAGGTTTTGAATGCTATTGCATGTGTAACTTTGGGTCAATAGCCTAATTAAACCATTTGCAGAGTTTAATGTGCATGGAAATTCTTTATAAGTTTTTAGGTGGAGGGCATTCAGCAGGATATTGTAAATATACCCTGACTGTGTATAGGTAAGCTCAAGATGTTGGGCCTTACTGGCAGTGTCCTCTTCGGATATGGGCCTTTGTTGTGCCACACTCTTTGAAATCTCTACAGTGAGAGTTTTCAGGAACGGGTCTAATAGTACTCGATCGTCGAGTTTGGCTTTACACAAACTATGACACCGTCGACATTTGTGGACATGGTTCGAGATATGGAAGACAGGGGTTTGCATAAAGTGAGTTAGTAATTCCATTCCGAAATCATGGTGGATGAATAACTAAAATAGGCCAAGAACGTAGTGGCGAGGGTGCTAAAGGTTCCATGTGTAGCAGAGAGTTTCTCCACATATCATTTCACTCCTACTCCCGTTAGAGTGCACTGAAATAGTCTCAGTCGAATAATATCATCAATGATGTTGTTCGATGACCACTAGAGGTGGAAATTCATAACATGATTTCTTGTGTCTTCCGCTTGCTTTCCTTCGAGCTTTGGAATTTCAAAAGGGAGCTTCGTGGGCATGGGAGGCCATATGCGATTGTGTGTAATGGGGTCATTCATCAACTTGGTTAAATCTGGTAGATTCAACGAAGCTAGAAAAGGTGACTATGAGGTTGTAGCCATTACGACCTGTGAAAACAAAATTTTCTATTTAGGAAGAGGGTTTATGTACGACGTACCCTATTGTGTATTCGACTGGCTTCTCGAATGGGTATCACTCCTCTTCCCTCTAGGGGTTGTGGGAGGAGTCGTGTGCAGTGTGGCGTTGGGAGACTGAGCAAGGTTCCCAAATAAATATTCCCCAATAAAGGATGATCTAATAATCATGGCAGTGTTCTGTCTTTGATGCCTAAATGGTGAAAGACGTGGAAACCCTCCCGATAATGGGCAGAGGTCCAAAAGACGTCTAAATTGACGAGGTCATTTTGGGCCTGTTTTGGCATTGACTAGGTCTAGCTATGGAAATATTTGAGAGGATAGACATGATAATCAAAGAAAAATTCCAATCACATACATAAAACAAAGCAAAGATAAAATGAATTTTCCCTTTAAATTAATCCTATGTGATCAGTTAATCAAGAAATATATGGTTTTTTGTTTGCTTGCGTATGGCACTCAAATACTATAAGACCTAATTTTCCTCATATACTCAAATGTAATTGGCCCTTGAGAAGATACCTTGCGAGTGCTGGCACAACGTCCCGTAAGAGTTGGCGACACCCCCAGTCAGCCGAAAAAAATCCACCAGCGTAAGGGTAGAGGATCTAGTGCTTGGTTGCACCGTCACCTATAGGGAAAGGATGCTCTAATTTTGGCCACTAAGTACCACCATCATGAGTGTTCGAGTCTTGGGCTTCTTGGTAGTTCACCTAGCAGTATCGAGTATCAATCGGGTCAGGTAGCCCGAACTAATACTACATGCACGCTACGTAAGCCTAATCCCCTTTGAATCAGGCCTCTGTCATGCTCGGGTTTTCTTTTCAGTGGGCTGATAGGTGGATTTCAAAGCTCCCTAAAAAATCAATTTCTATGTTTAAAGGTGGAGAATGGTCAAGGAGCCTTATTGGATTCCTACCCCCTTGATCCTAACTTAGACTATAAATTCTTTTGTGGCCCCTGTGAGGAGAATTTAGTGAGTTTTGTTAGGTTAGTTTTAGGTGTCTTTGCTTTGCTTAGTGTGTGGATGTGTGTGAGAAAAAGGTGAACAAGCACATAGTTTGAACGTGTGGATATGCGATGATCCTTTTCAAAATCCCCTATTATGTTCTAATGTTCCTTGCTCAAAATAAAAACAAGTGTGGAAATGGGCCACTTTCAATTTTCCTAGTTAATCTATGTGATCAACTATAGGGAGATGGTGAGTTGTGAGTAGAGGGTGCTCATATGCTTGCCTAGGATCACCGAAGGGTGCAAAGGCAACATAGATTACTTTCTCTTCTATCGAAAATTTGATCATGGTCCTAAAATCCCAGTGCAAAAATTGAACTAAACTAATGTCTTTTACACTAGAAAAATGAACTAGCTAAGCATCCGTGGACTTGGGCCACTTACTTTGGCTAATTATCTAGGTTTTTTGGTACATAAATTTGCAAAACGTAATTTTTTTCAGAATGCAAGTTAATTCCCCCCCCTACTTAAACCATGTGTGAATTTTTGCAAAACTCAACTTGAAATAAAAATAACACTAAGACTACCAAAAGCAGCTAAGAGTGAGCTTTAGAAAGCTGCGAGGCACCTCAACCAATGCTGGAAAATGTATTATGGGATCCCGCGCACTTTACAAGTAGGAAACGATAGAGATATGGGAGAAATTTATCATTCTATATTTCGCATGCAAAAGGGTGAAATGGGCATGATGTCTGCGTGCATATCAGCTCTGAATGCGTGCCCTGGGCGCGCCTCTCTGAGGGAAATGTGTGCAAATTCTTGCAAAATTAAAATTTTGGAGCTGTCCTGCTTCAGTCTGTCACTTGGGATGAACTAGGGACTCAAGGAGAAAAAGGGGGCAATTTCAGCCCAACTCCATAGCACAGATGAAGGTCTCTGCAAAATTTCACAACCACATAAACTTGGAAATAAAAGTTAGTGGAGTCACCAATCCTGTGTTAGTGTGTTTGGTACATGTATGTATGAAATCACACCAACTTAAGGGGTGTGATTTTCTCTCTTAAGTTATTGGTCACAGGCAGAAAATATATGGATTCAAGCAAGTTATTTGAACATTCTAGAACATAAATATAATAGATAGAGAAATAGCATGGATATTCAAACAAAAAAATTAAACTAAAACTAAAAAAAATAACACAAAATCTATAAATAGATACAAACAACTTCAATAATCGAAACGACGATGCTTATGTCACCTCTTATTGAGTTATGGTAGGAAATGAGGATGAAACTATAACCCACTTTCCAAGGGGCCCTTAGAACTTGGGGTTCTAAGTCCTAATGTAAGGGTGTCTTTACTTCGAAGCTGCCTTGGTGCAAATTCTTCCTCTCTCTACTATGGTGGAATGAATTTGTTGGATGGCCAACAACTGAGTCCCCTCTATGTATGCTCCAGATCACACAATTCTGGTATTTCTTGGGGAAATTCTGGCCAGCATAACATTGTGCTCTCTAGTTTTTCATCTCTTTGTGGCCTTTTATAGGAGAATTCAAATCCTCTTTCCCTCTCTTGGTACATTGTGGATGGTGACCCAAGAGAGGAGAGTGCTACATTTATTCCATTGTGTGCTCCCTTGATTTCCTAAGGAGGCTTGGGTGGTTGTGCTTAGGCGGCTTCAAGTGTGGAATCAACGTTCTTGAGTGTTCTTTTTGTGGTCTCGGAAAGTGACTTATGCCACTCCGAGGATTGCATGATTTTTGGTTTAAAAGGTGCGCAAAGGCATGCTTATCGAAGGATTTTGCGTGAAAAAGAATTTATGACTTGTTCCAATTTTATTTTTCCTCAAATCTTAGAGATTTTTTAAAATACTTTCAGATTCTCTAATGTCTCTCAGCCCAGTAAATCCTTCTGCCTGACATTAAATAGTTTCGTCTTTTCTTGTACGATTTTCCAGTGTTAACAATTAGGTACATTCTAAGGGGTTAATTGTGACCTTTTTAGAATAATTATTCTCTCTTTGTCACATTTAATTTCATTTTATCATGTTTTACTTAGTTAAAATGGTGTATTAAGGGTTTTCATACTTCAAGGCCTAATGTGGTCTGAATGCAGCAAAATCAGGGTAATATGCCATTTTTTAGGAAGATTTCATAATCAGGGCTCAGAGTAAACAACAAGGATTTATTGTATGAGGTTTGAACACCTCCTTAAATACTAAGGGCAGACAATATCTCCTCAAGGTTCTCCTCCAACAACTCGAAATTAGACACATCTAAGCAAGTGAAAGATCAAAAGGAGCCAAGCTTCACTTCTCTCGAGTTACAAGGGAACCAATACCCACTTTTTAGGGAGCTGTTGGTAGCTACCCCTTTAGGATAAATAGGCCAGATAAAGAGTTCACTAGGATTCTATTTTTGGATCTATCTAGAGCACTCTTGGCTCTTATATTAGACATTTATGACTTTCAAATGTCATGTACAATACTGGTTATGAAATAAAATAAGCATTTGGTTTCTTCTCCACATAGTTAGTTTAAGGGAGTTGAGGTTGTGGCTTAGGGCCCAATTCATTGGCCTTAGTCTCTCTTATGTACTTGTGTTTTATCTTATGTTGCAGTAGTTAATCTCTTTCATTTCGTGTTTGGTGTGATATAAAACCTCAAAACTTTGTTAAGCTTCCCTCTCTCGTCTCTTTCCTTGGAGCTTGAGGAGGAAGGTCTTAACCACAGAACAAAAATGTCTTTTATTTTATGATTTCTTGGAAAATTTAGATAGTTTACTTTTCTTATCATGAACATGTTGTAGATGCAGAGGTATATTTTTGTTTTAGTTGCATAGGTAAGTTTTTATAAATTCAACTAATCTCTTCCACCATTGGTACGAGAAATTTTTCAATGATAAATACATGAACATGTGGCATGATTGTAGGTTTGAATACAACAGTAGAGGAGGACACCTTCAACACCATTAGCTTTAGTCTTCACCATTCATCAACCACCTTCTGTCCAAGTTACATTCAACCCTGTTTTTGGAAAATCACCACCACATCACCGAGAGCCACCTTGGAGGTGAAAGATAGGCTTTATGAAGAGTTTTGAGCTAAGACAAGGGGTTCGATACCCTTCATACACCTATATGTATCTTCACCCCACCTCTCCTAACCTTTTCCTAACTGTTTCTAGCCTTAAATTCCACACGACATGTTTCATGTAGATTTTGATGACATCTTGTAGCAATATAGGAAATACTGTAGGAGCTTTCGGTATTAATGGAAACCACTCTCTCCTTCAGGCCAAAATCACTCTTTCACCTCATTTAATCCTTGCCAAGCCACCAACATACCTTGAGCCCTGAACCTTTTGGCCAGGGACCCTCTTAGACCACCTCAGCACCTACTTTTTTTCCTATAAAACAAAGTCATTTAAAAGTGTGGTTAGCTCATTTCTAGATGCATCATTAAACATAGTAGTTAAGAATAAGATAGCTACAACTCAATTAGCTAGTTGGTTCAATATGTGCTCTAGATTAGTTTCCATTTTGGTGACTTAATTTGGAAATTTATATTATTAATGCAACATAGCTTAATTTCCTTTATTTCATCATCTTAATTGTGAATTTATCTTTCTTTCAAATAGATAGATGAATCGGTGTGATCTAGATTAGTTTCTTTCCTTGTTGATAGTGTAATGGCCATGATTTATTTTCGTTCTTAGATTACATTTTGAAGTGTGATATACTTCCTTTCCTAGAAGTAACCCTAGCAGTAGCACCTCATTGTAGAACTTAGAAGAGAAATGCGTGACTAGAACTCATATGTTGTTCATATAGCACTATCACCTCCAAGTTTGTATGAAGCCCAGGTTGATAAAGTAATGTTCGGTAGAATTTGGGAGTTGCAACACTCATGGTGGAATACCAGGGCTCACCAATATGGTTGTTGTTTCAAGGCATGAGGTCATGGTATGTGATTAGATCATACATTGATGAATGAAATCTAACTCGAATGATGTCTATATTTTATATATCTATACGATTTTATGGTTATGTTTATACATGTATTACATTGATTTGGTTGTTCTTTCATATGAGTTATCCTACCTGAATTAGGTATGTTGGTTGCTTTATGATTGGGTTTAGCTGACATAATATTCATTGCAGGGAGAGATTAAGATGAATAATAGAATGGTAGATTATAGTTCACAATTTTATCCTTATGGTTCAGATGAGGAGCGTTGTGTTGGTAAATTTTTTTACTTGGCACAAACACTAAAAATATTGAACGAACAAATAAGGATTTTTAAAGTGGGCAATGATAGAATCATATAGGAACATGAGAAAAAAAAATAGGTTAATTCAGTAATCCTTCATATTTTGTGATAATTGCAGTGATAAGGACCACTTCGGATCAACCATGGACAAGAGGAAATAACTAATGGGGCATATGGAAGTATATATCATGGTGGGAACATGTCAGATAAATATCAAATATTAAGAGATGGTAGGTTTTGGATACTTCAGATATGAGAGGTGATGGAGACATGTACTATTCTAGTTCTGGTTTTGACATGCATTACGATCATCATTGTTATCATCCTTAAAGGGAGAGTCATAGGGGATACTTGCCGAATGAGTTTAATAATGCTAAGCCACCTACCTTTGATGGAGACTTCAAGAAGTCGAATAAGGAAGAGGATTGCTTACGTGGTATGAAGAAGTTAATTGACTGGAACGAGTACAAAGAGAATATGAGGGCCATAATAGCTATCTTTAGATTTAAAAGGAATGCAGACATTTGGTGGCAGGATGTAAAGAGTGTGAGAGACATCAGGATAGTGGACTTGAGTTGGCATGAGTTCAAGAAGGGTTTCCAGAAGAATTACTAGTGAGAGAGCTACTACGACAGTAAGACTAACCAATTATATGAGTTAAATATGAGATAAATGATATATGAAGAGTATACAAGTAATTGTTTTGAGCTATTTAGGTATGTATCATATCTTAAATATGAGAAGGGTAAAGTCCAACTATTTTTCAGTGGATTATAATTAGCATTTAAAGATAAAATTGAGCATGATGAACCTCAGTCACTTGAGGAATTTATTGGGAAGCTAAAGAATTTTTATGAGTAGTTAAAGTGTAAAAATGAATCTCAACAAGGGTGGAAAGGGAGAAATAAGAATAAATATAAAGGTAAATGGATACCTAAAATAACAAGGCCACATAATGTAGAAGAGAAAGTAAATGTTGCACCATACAAGAATTTTAATGTATCTAGACAAGGACATGGGTCACAAAAACATAATAGAGGTGATGGTACTATATGGTTGGAGTGTTGGATATGTGGTAAAGAACATCTTAAGAGAGATTGTCGAAAAAATTAGGGTGTTAGGCCTCATATATATAGTGCACAGGAGGCGCAGGCTGTTGGGGATGTTGGTCAAAGTATTCCTCATATCTATGCAACACTGGATAACAGACATGCAGACCATCATGCATCTATCATTGACATGGACGATAATATTTGTGATAAAGTTATTTCTATTTTGTTTCAACCTGGATCTAATTATAGTTATGTTAATCCCAACCTAGTGGATAAGTGTGGTTTGAATAAAGAATTGCATGCATATCCTTGGTTAGTGTAGTTAGCTATAGGTACCAAGAAAATATTTCATCATTGGGTAACATGTTATGCATTTGAGTTGAATTTCATGTCTACATCAACACATTTGAATGTATTGAGGTTGGTATTGTATAGTATGTTCTTGGGTATGGACTAGTTGTATCTTCACAATAATAAGGTTGTTTTTTATGAGAAATCCATTGAGTGCTTGGAATAAAATGGAGAGAAAAGAACCTTACAGGGTAAGAAGAGAGAAATATCAGCTAGGATGGTGACATATATGCAGGAAAAGTGTGGTCACATAATAGGGTGTGTGTTATTTTCAGTGGATATTTATAGTGACAGGGGGTTAAAAGGATGAGGATGCAAAAGTGTTAAGCATGTACCTAATATTTCAATGGTTTTAGGATGTATTTCCCGCAAAGGTTTGAGAGTTTCCACCTCACAGGGAGGTAAAAATTTATATTGACTTGGTAGCAGGAGAAACACTAGCATCAAAGGAACTTTACTAGATGATCACACTTGATTTGGGAGACTTAGATTTGTAGTTGAAGGAGATGCTTGAACATGGATACATTAGGCAAAGTGTATCACCCTGCGGTGCACTGGTATTGTTTGTGAAGAAGAATGATGTTATTTTTCAGCCTATGCATTTATTACAGATAGTTGAACAAATTGTCCATCAATAATAGGTATTCATTCTCGAGGATTGATGACTTGTTTGACCAATTGAAGGGAGCAACATTGTTCTCAAATATTGATTTGAGATCAAGATATCATCGGGTATGCATTAAAGAAGATGACATTCACAAGACAAAGTTTCAGACCAGGTACAAGCATTATGAGTTTTTGTAGTTCCATTTGGTTTAAATAATTATCCATATACTTTTATGTGTTATATGAATAGTGTGTCGTGTCCTTACTTGGACAAGTTTGTTATTGTGTTAATTGATGATATATTGGTATATTCTAAAAATGCAAAAGAGCATGTCCAACACTTAGCAGCAGTATTGAGATTGCTAAGAGAACATCAGTTGTACAACAAGCTTATAAAATGAATTTTTATTCAGACCGAGGTACATAAGTTGGGGTATGTTTCCTTCAAAGAAGGCATAGCAGTTGATCTATAAAATATAAGGGATATCATGGAGTGGGCATCTCCTAGAAATGTGGATGAGTTAAGGTCATTTATGGGGTTGGTAGGCTATTACAAGAGGTTCATCATAAATTTATCACTGATCAATTATCCTATCACATCATTACAAATGAAAGGCAATTAGTTTGAATGGACATAGGAATGTGTAGCCAATTTTTAGCAGTTAAAGTAGTTTTTGACATATGGTCTAGTGTTAAAGGTTGCAGATATAGAGAAAGAGTTTGTGATATATGAATACTGTGTTATATGATCTTACCTCATCCATATACTTTTATTTGTAATATTAATAGTGTGTTGTGTCCTTACTTGGACAAGTTCGTTATTTTTTTCATTGATGATATATTGGTATATTCTAAAAATGCAAAGAGCATGTCCAACACTTAGCAGCAGTATTGAGATTGCTAAGAGAACATCAGTTGTATGTGAAGCTTATAAAATGAAGTTTTATTCAGACTGAGGTACATAGTTTGGGATATGTTGCCTTCAAGGAATGCATAGCAGTTGATCTAGAAAATATAAGGGATATCATGGAGTGGGCATCTCCTAGAAATGTGGATAAGGTAAGATCATTTATGGGGTTAGTAGGTTATTACAAGAGGTTCATCATAAATTTATCACAGATCACTTATCAATCACATCATTGCAAAGCAAAAGAAAGAAGTTTGAATGGACAGAGGAATGTGCAACCAATTATTAGCAGTTAAAGCAGTTTTTGACACATGCTCTAGTGTTAAATATCACAGATCTAAAAAAAGAGTTTGTGGTATGTACACATGATTGCAAGAGAGGGATTGGTCGCATTGTTATGTAGGAATTACTGGT
This sequence comes from Pinus albicaulis, assembly GCA_034641835.2. NCBI lineage: Eukaryota > Viridiplantae > Streptophyta > Pinopsida > Pinales > Pinaceae > Pinus > Pinus albicaulis. The sequence continues at coordinate 464,663,056 of CM076573.1, forward strand.
GATATTCTATGAGTCACGAAAACTAAATGAGCACGAGAAGAAATGTCCCACACTTGACCTTGATTTGGAAGTGATCCTTCATGCATTGAAGATGTGGACACATTATCTTATGGGCAGACGATTTGTATAGATGAGGGATCACTTTGTATTGTCTTATGTGTTTAACCAACTAAATCTAAAAAATAGGAAATCTAGATGGTTGGCCACGATAAATGAGTTAGAATTTGAGATAAGGTATATTAAAGGTAAAGAGAATAAGGTTGTAGATGTTATTATAAGGAGGATACATGTGAATCATATATCAACTATGAGTTCCTATGGGGAAAATCTACAACATATGATCTTGTGGACAGTTCAGTAGGATGTCATGTATATGGATCTTAAGCATAGATTGCAGTAGATTATAGTTACAAGTATAGGTACATGTATAGGTACAGGTACAAGTACACGTAGTGGTACAGGCAAAGGTGAAAGAAAATAGGATGTGGACTATCATCTCACAGAAAATGGCTTGATCAAGTTTAGATACAGGATATATGTGTTAGACAATAGTGAAATCAAGAAGGTGATCTTGAGGGAGTTTGATGTGAAACTATATTCATGTCATCCGAGATATCAACAGACATTGACAATAGTGAATAAGTTCTACTATTGGTCGAATTTGAAGAGAGACATATCTAATTTTGTGGCTAGATGCTTGGACTAGTGGAATACTACAACTAATTATAATTTGATAATGGAAATGGGAGGTAATTTCCATGGATTCCATCATAGGTTTTCCCAGGACATCAAAACAACATGATTCCATCATGGTTTTTGTGGACATTTTGACAAAGGTTGTGCACTTCGTTCTAGTGATGACTACATATTCAACTTGTGTTGTGGAACTGGTGTTCATTAGAGATATGGTCAGATTGCATGGTGTTCTAAAGAATATCGTATTAGAGAGGGAGGAAAAATTTACTTCCAAGTTTTGGAAGGAATTGTTTTTAGGTTTAGGTATAGAGTGGACCTTCATTACAACTCATCTCCATAGATAGATGGACATACTAGGAGGGTCCAAAAGATATTGGAGGAAGTGTTGAGGATGTATATGATGCATCAACAATGAAATTTGGAGGAGTATCTTCCATTGCTACAATTTTATTACAACAACAGGTACCAAGAATAATTGAGGATGATTCCATTTGAGGCATTGTATGGGTGGAATTTTAACACTTCCATCAGTTTGAGTGATCGGGTGAACATGGTATTGACTAGATTAGACATGTTAGCAGAGATGGAGAAGGAAATGCAGGTAATCAAGAAGAATATGAAAGAAACACATGATAGGAAGAAAAAATATACAGATTAGAATAAGTTTTTTAAGGATTTTCAGGTTGGGGAACATGTGTACCTGCACATCAAACCAAAGAATAGATCCTCGTGGATTGGATCATGTGCCAAGTTGATACCATAGTTCTGTGGACATTTCTAAATTTTTGAAAGGATTGGGCCAGTAACCTATTAACTTGCATTGCCTTCGACAATGAAAGTCCATGATGCTTTCCATGTATAATTTCTTAATAAGTATTTTAAATATTTTGATCATGTGATTGACTGGTATGTATTGTAGGTGGAGCCAGAAGGAGAATGACAATGTATGTTCGGAAAAAATATTCAGGATATTCAATACAACATTCATGTATGCTCTCATTCGTGGATTCTTGGTCTAGTATTACCCTTTTACTTGTTTTATCACAATTCTAGAGTCGCAATATGCTAAAATTATTCTTGCACCAAAATTTTTCAAGATCTTGAGACTGGTAATCGATGCTTCATATTTCGCCTGATTGTTAGAACAATCAAAAGCCAATTGTATGAACATAATCTAACATTATTAGGAATCTTACCAGGTTGATGATGAGGGTCGCGGATCCAAATTTTGGTGCCTGCCCCATCTTTCCCCAAGGAACCATCAAAATACATGGTCCATAAACCATTTTCATCATCCAAGTTATGATATTCTGATTTTTGTTATGTCTCAAATTTCTAGGCCAGTTATTGATTATGATCTGAACTTTTCTCTGCATTATTTGATGACTGTTATGAAGCACTTCGCAGATTCTCATTCCCCTTGTCTAAAATTGTCCTAATACAATTAGAAATATATGGAATCTCTTCTACTTCTACAAGCTGACTATATACATCATTCAAGGCACTATCATTGAAGAAAATAAATGATTCTAAATCTGTATGTACAACATTAATTGAATAATTATTAGGCTTATCTTTGCTATTTATGATGTACTTCATCTTCGTTTCTTGGTACAACTTTATCAGTTTCCCAAAAACTAGAATGGTGGCATAAGAGAAGTCTAGTTGCAAAGTGCCTCTCAAATTCCCTCCCCAACATCTAGACAACAACATACTAAATCATGGTGGTATATCAACCACCACCACATCCATCAAGACATTCTTTGTTGGAATTTTTTTAAGGGAAGCTACTAAATCCTTAATAAGACCCAGACAATGAACTCTACCCGAATCAAAGTAATAAAAGTCATGGTAAGGATGAGTGATATTTAGGCCCAATTTCTCCATAATGGCATTCAACATCAAATTTTGGGAAGCTCTAGAGTCGAGCATCGAATTGTGAAGGATATTTTGGTGGATTCTCAAACTCAAATAAAATGGGGGAACTTTGATATCCTCTAACTGACTGTATATTTCTGGACCAAAGATAAGTTCGAGCTAGTCATCTTCGACATTAAGTATATGAGATGAAGGATATACTTTTAGCATTTTGGCTACATGGGACTTATACTAATTATTCTTGACAAGTTTAGTTAAAGGTATTGAAACTTTCAATTTGGAAATTTAAGTTTCTAAGCTGAAAGGAAAGGATTTTTCTACATTTTTAATGATGTATCTTTTATCAGCATCATCCTTTGACGTATCTTATCTCTTTTGGATTTCCTTTTATTTACTAGGTGAGCTTGTAGATGGTTGATTATCCTTGTTCTAACTTGTAACTATAGGTTTTTTTCCTTTATTATGATTACCTTAAGAATTCTGTTTTGGTTGAGTATCTTTTTGTGGATATTCCCACTTCTGAATTGGAGTTATTGAGAAATCTCTACCCCTTAATGTGTACTACCTCTGTTGTGAGATGAGGGCATTCAAGTAACCTTGCTGATAATAATCGGATTCAACCTTCAACTGATGATCCTGGGCTAGAATATATTCTTCATCCTTGGGCACATCCGTCTTCTTGACATACTCTATATTTTCTGTCAAAAAATATTGGCTGGCCATCATCTGTAAAAAAGTGGTTTTCTTCAACAATATGATCTTCTTCTTCTTCCTCGCCTCCTTGAGTGTAATTTATCTACAAGGGTGTCTGAATCTATTGTGGTCGTGCTAGTTTTTTAGATGCCCTCTGTTCTATTTGCTTGATTCTGAATTGAGGCTACTACTGTTGTCCTCTGAACTTAGGATTTCTAACTTTTGGTTCTGATTGTTTTTCGATAATGGACATCCTGTCAACCATCCTTTCTATTGTTCTTATCAAGGTATTTATTTTTACATCATAGGACAAGAATTATATTTCTTTGATAGTAAATCTCCTCCCACCTTTAATTTTTGACTTCTTAATGGACAAATTAGCTTCTACACTAATTGCATTCTTTTGCATGTCTTCTAATGTAGAATTTTTCCTTTCTCGTAGCTGATAGGTCATTTCCAAATCAAAACCATCCAGATAATGAAAGAGGGCCAACCCTGGAGGAGGTTTGATCTCATTTGGAATGCAATTTTATACTTTGTTGAATCGACTAGTGAAATCTTGTACTAATTCATTTGGTTCCATTTTCATATTATTATATTCAGAAAGGATTTGTAATTGATTTTTATTTACGTCCCATCTAGCTATGGAAGCATATATTAGATGGTTTTAAGTGGCTATGGAGTTTGTATTTAATTATTAGAGCCAGACTTTAACTTCTTTGGAAAATATTTGAACTATGATTCTCTTAGCATCGTCTTCATCTACTTCTTCCATATCAACAAAGTTAGTGACTTTAGCTATGTGCTCTTTTGTAGTTATTGAATAAATTTCATAAAAAAGTAGGAGTATCTATCCATAACCTTCGGGTAAGCCATGAAATTGACCTAATAAGATGAGGGGTGAAAGTATGGCCATAATTCCTGTTGAGTGAAATACAGGAGTGACAATAGGAAGATTTTTCTGAATAGATAATGAAGTAGATGGTGCATATGAGGAAGCAACAAATGACTATGATTGTGTCGGGATAGATATTGAATCTTGCTGATATTATATTATGGATTTTTCTAACAAGTATTGAATTTGGTTTGATATAATTTCAAGCTTATAGAATTGACTTCAATTTTAGTTTCAAATTCTGATTCAGACGTAGTTTCTTCAAAGGGTAAATTTTCTTCAAGTTTCAACGAATTAAGATCCATCTCATATAATTATTTTACCTCAAAAAAAATTAATGGGTCAAATACTATATCAGATAACGAGGTTTCAAACTTAGATCGAAACAAACACAACTCAAATTTTAAATCAAAGGGTATGTCATCGAGACATAGAAATGTCACAGGAAGCGAATAAAATCTTACCAATGGAATTGGATTTGATTGAATTTCTGCACCTTGATATTTGTGGTTCTAAACAAGTCTCTTTGGATCTTCGACTGGATCAGCTAGGTGAGAATTAGGATTTGATCTGGTGTATCTCCTCGAAGTCATAATGTTCACTTTTTAGCAACTTGGTTCTCTGCAAATTTTTTAGATCAACCTTAACGAAATCTTAGACCTATCATTGAGAGGTAAAGAATTCAAAGAACTAATGGTACAACCAGTGAATATATGTCACTTTAGTCCCTAGTATGGTCGCCAAGATGTTATCACTCCATTGGATCTCTGAGGCTAAGAGGAGACCAGCAAAGGTAACCACAAACCAATATTTCGCCAAGTATCTAGCCCTACTGGGTAGGAGAGGGATCTCTCCACTAGATATCAGCCAGTACAACTAGATCAATGAGATATTAGGCTAGGTATAGTAGCCCAGGGTTTTGGTTGATTGAATCTTTAGGTGTTGGATGGTGAATAGGTCAGGGCTAACAAGGATCAGAATTGCAGGGATCTGATGGAGCAAAGTAGGTAATTAGTTCAACACAAAAGGATATTTGATGAAGTGTTTTAAACTTATAGGGGTTGAGAGAAGGGCATAAGAGATATGAACTCTTTTCTACTAAGAATAAGATGAAATAGTTTGTAACTATTCAAACAAAACAGAGCATAAGCTTAATGAATTTTTTCTTTCATACTTAGTATACAATTAAATTCAGAAATGTAATGAATATGAATCAAAATACATTCACACATTTTGATAACATAAGAAGAAAAAATTTCATATTACTTTACCACAAGAATTACATCAAAATAGTTGGAGCTTAGTCTATTATTATTAGTCGAAAGTCTGATTACAAAAAGTGTTCCAAGATCAATACAACATCATCCAACCTTTGATATGAGAAAATGGTGAATAATATAGACCAAAAATGATTCTCCTAAGCTCAAGCGTCAAATCCCTGACTTGAGGAATTGATCCAGAAAGTGTTCAACTAGAAACCCAAAGACTTGGGAGGTCAACAAAATCATCCCTAACATTTATGAAACTGATTCATTTATCCAAAAATCCACATTTACCTGATGTATCTACCCTCTAGTAACTATTTAGGACATAATTAAATTTAAAAGGATGAATTAAATCAGTAAAAATTCATAAATTCTACCAGGAACTGAGAAAAACTTAAAAACTGGAAAATATCAGGCAACTGGCAAAAGCGCAACGCTTGAAGTAAAAGTGCAGTGCCAACTTCAAGGTGAGTTTTGGAGGCCTTCCTGAAGTCAAAATTGTGCTCATGATAGCTCATTGGAAAGCTACGCATGTCTAGCTTCTGAAAATTCCCTTAAGTTCTATAAATTATGAAATTAAGGCCCTCAAAAGTCGAATATCCCAAGACTGGTCAAATGCGCAACACTAGCCTGAAGATTGAGGTAGAAAGGTGCTTATTTTGGTGTTTTTGGCCATTTCTCTCTATCATAATGTCAAAATTTTGTGTGAAAATAGTACAAATTTGATTTATAAGGCCATATGAATCTAATGGTTGTGGCTATTTTTCATTTGGAGGCTCCTAGAAAAATCAGAGTGCCCTAGGCATTGCGCTTTTAACAGGTGGATTATGTTGAAAAGCTGTCAAAATTTGTCAAAATGCCAAAAGTTGCTAAAACTTACCAAAAAACCTTCAAAATGGGTAGATAGAGTGCTTATGATGTGTTTCAATAAATCAAGGAGGCGTAAGTAAGGATATCAATTTTATCCTCCTCCTTTTGCTTGATTAGGTTTTTCTTGTATTTGTCCTTCAATTGCTTGAGTTTGATGATGCAGCTCTTGTTTCTAGTGATCTACCTATTGGACATGTGTCTCAGCCTCTCATTTTCTTTTTTTTCCTTAATGAGGAGGTTCTCAAGGTGGAGGTTAACTCTATCTAGCCATACCTCTCTGTCATCTTCTACTTCCTTTGTAATCCTTTCCTCAAAACTAACTTTCTCTACCTCATGTTTTTCCTTCTCTAGAGCTCTGTTAAGACCTTTTTTTCGGGTATTTACTTGATGGTTTTAGTGTCATAATGGTAATATTAATTATATGCCATCATTTCCTTACCCTTCTTGTCTTGTATTTTTTCCTTTAGCATCTTTAACTCCATAAGTACTTGCTTGTCTTTCAGCTGCTTGTTCTCTTGTTCTAAGAATGATATGACAAATTGGCTCTTTCCAAGTTGTCCTAAAATTATTTGTTCATGGAATACTTATCTTCGATAATTAGATTTTAAGCCTCATTATTATTTTGGTCATCCAAGTCCATAAAATCAAAGTCTCTTTCTTCCTCATGAAGATTTTCCTCTTCATGGACAACCATCTCTTCTTGCAACTCATGCTGATGTACCTTACTTGTTGATGAAGAAGGCAAGGCCCCTTCCACAATATTTGGAGATAAAAATTTCCTAGGTCCCCTATGGTAGGTTTTGAAATTTTTGGTTTCTCTGACTTCTTTGGCCTGTTTCACTGTAGTCCTGCTATATGACCCTGCTTGTCTTTGAGACACTGATATTGGTGGTGGAATTGGTCTAGCAGGCCGAAGTGGTGGAGTATTGAAGACATCATTCTCAACGAAGGTATTCCATGCAATTTTTAGTTGATTGAGATGACGAAGGACAATTATTTTTATTAGGGAGTGATGAAAGAGGTTTTTCATCTTATGTTCATACTCTCTATACTCCACTATGTATTAATTTTTTCCAATAATCATGTAAAAATATGGGGGATGTTTATAAATTTCACCCTACTAAAGTGCATAAGTATTTTGATGTGATAGGAATATATTCTGGAGAAGATTCCCTCACAAGTGAAATATTTCATGATGATATTCATCATGGGAGAAACTATATCAAATAGGTGACTTAAAGGAAACACTTTCCTTTTATCATTTTTGTACCTTGGCTTGCTAAATGGTCCATAATACTGGGCATCTACATATTTAGCCTTAAACCATTTTTCAACCAAATTGGGTATCCCTGTGGTTGCAACACTAATATCTGTGGAATGGTGAAGGTTACTTCTGCAATGGTCACTTGATTGTCTTTGAGGCTAGAGATGAAAACTCTCGTCAAATTAGGGTGATGTTGTACTCTTTGGACCATTTCAGAGAAGTCAAAACATCCCATATTTTGAAGCAATTGACTATCATGGGTGAGGAAAAAAATTATCTAGTGTTGGATGGTTCAAGCCTCAAAATCCTCATTCCTTTCTAGTCTCTCATCTCCTCTTCTATTTTCATTTCATCCTCCATAATATGTCTTTTCTCCTCCATAGTATTTGTCTTGTTTTGAAACCCTAGGGAATGGTGTAATATTCTAAAAATTTAGACTTCATCTAAGTGGAATATTATAGTTTGTTTTATTGCTAGGTAGGTGAATAAGTGGGTGGAAAGACCCATAAAACCCATTTAGAAGGAATAATAACACTCATAATGTGAAAGGAGGAAGAATAACCAGCTGGATTAAGCACCTTTGGGTGTGAACAGGAACTGGATCATGTTTATTCAGTCAACTTTGACTAAGTGAATAGTGTTGTCATGGTCTTTATGATGAGACAACACAGTTTTAGTGGAGGACAACTTGCATGAGCTTGGTGGAAAGTATGGATGGGATCCAATGTGAGGAGGCTCTCATGCTATATATGGAGGGGATATCAACCATTTTTATTCATGTTTTAGATTATCATTTTGATGTTGGTATGTTTAGACTTTGCATCCTTTTGTTGTTTAGGAGGGTTGGTGTGCTGTTTCGCACAAGGGTGCTCCTGATCGGGAATCCCTACCTCATCCTCACGGAAGGAGATGGTCTTTGGGTTGTATTTTTTCATTCTGGAATTTTTTCCAAGCTACCTCCTTCAGTTACAGCGTATTTTTTGTTTAGAGCTGGGTTGTGTTGTAGGGTGCAGCAAGGGATGATCACATAAAGCCAATTCTGGGCTTGTTTTTTAGTGCAGAGGTAGCCTATCCATTGAAGGATAAGCAAGGATGGATCATAGGCATATGTCTATAATTTTGGCATCATGAAAACCATATATCATCCATCACAGTGTAGTACTAGTCCATGAATACATTATTTTAGTGAGCTGATGCAGTGGGTATCCCAAAAATGGCCGAAAATGCAAAGTTAAGATCTGGCCAAACCATTTCTAGATTTTTCTGGGTTTCTTGAGTATAATCCATGGTTAAAATCCCAGATTATTCTGAGCATGCTAACAGCCTTCCACACATGGTTCTTTACCTCAGAAGTAGTAATTTCTAGTAGCAGCAACAGTAGCAGTACACATTTCCAGTGCTTGGCTCTTTGGTGTATTTCAGCCACCTTGTGGCTTGAGTGCATTCCTTTCGGAGCACTATATTTTCTTATTTTTTTGGCTTTTATTTTGTATCTATCAACCATATTACATTTATGATTACAATAGCAACTAGACCAATATAGACATCACTGTCACTGCCTTTCGACATTCTACATAGTAGCAACAACTCATGTGTTTATTGATATGATCATTGGAGGCTTATTCTTATTTCTTGAGTGACTTGATCCTTTGTATATTTTTACTGATATATTAATAAAATGATGGCTTCATATTGATCCCTCTTATGTCATGTTCAGATTTGTTGTGTTTTACATTTTTTTGTCTTGTCTTGCTGCTATCTCCCTTTTGGGATATTACAGTGGTATCGAAGCTTCAATATTGGCTCAGGCTATGGATCTCAAGCCATTACACTTTCAAGAGAGATGGACAGAAAATAGAAGGCTCCATTATGTGAAGGAAGAAAGGGAGATAGGCTTAACAAGCTTCTTCCAAGATCTATGTAGAGCTTTCAAGGGGAGCTGAAGAAAATAAGAATGGAGATGGGATCTCCAAAGGAAGTTGGATCTAGAGCTGAATCTAGATTTGCACATGGTGGGTGTGAGCATGCAACTACCATGATGCACAGCACAGTCAAGTGCCCAGATCTATCTTGAGATGGATGAGAGGAGGAAGAAAGCCTAAGAGGAGAACTCTTAGTGATTTGTTGCAGGAGTATGAATCTCAAACTAAGAGGTTTAGAGATCATTCAGATTTCCAAGGGTTTTGCAAGATCCAAGTGGAGAAGAGCAAGCAACAGGATGCAAATAGATTTCTTCTATATACTTTTGAAGGCTCACCTACATGGTTAGATGAGGCTTGGGTGAAGGAGATAGACTCCTATTTTTAGCAGCACCATATTTCTGAAGATGAAGCCATCAAAGTTGCAGTGCTGGATTTTAGAGGTAAGGCCCATGCATGGTGGATTTCTGAATCTTGTTCTTTGAAAAATTAAAACACTTCCTCTTTTTCAAGATTCGTTGAAACCTTTATGGGAAGGTTTGATGGGAAACTTCTTAAGACACATGAGAAAGAAAAAATTAAGAGAACAAAAACCTTTCATGTGATGGAGGAAACTCCACTTCAGAACACCATGGGAGAAGCTAACATCTTGCATGACAAATTGCTGGAGGCAAGGCCTCTAGTTCATATTCATAAAAAAGAGGCCATAGGGATCTCTTTGTCATAAGAGGATTCAATTGTTGAGATGCTGCCCATACACATTGATGAAGATGAGGGAAAAAAAACTGCCACATCTAGAGCACATACAGTACCTTATCCAAAGGGAGGAGGAGCACATGCTCCAACAGGAGGGATTCTTCTATCCTTGCAATAAATTCCCCAGGATCTCATACATGGGGGTCCAAGGAAACATGATTGTGGAGCATTGTAGATGGAAGGAGGAGGTAAGAAGGAAGAGAAAAATCACTTGATGAGAGGCACATACCCTTCTCTATTCCAGAAAGCTAATGCAAGGAAGGAGCAGACTGATTTGTGCTATAGGAGTAGGGGAAAGGTTGCCCAACTATATGTGCAGTGTACTCATGACATTGATGTCTCACTACATGGAGGAATTCCACCTGGGAGGCCACCTGATCTAGAGTTAATGGAAAACATCTTGTCTTTGGATTCACGACTCTTGGACTTTGGAGAGGTGAAGAGTTTGGAGGAGAACTTTGGCATGGGGGATGTCAAAGTAGCAGGTAGCAGCATGAGGAGAGCTTCACATGCTAGATCATCAGTGCTGTCTCTTGGGAGGATTGATCTATATTTTAGGTCTCAAATCTTGGTAGATTACTCCAACGATCTAGGTGATTGCATGATTCTTGATGACCCTAATGTAGATGATAGATATGTGGTGGACAGGGAAAAGTTTAAGGATGGAAAATTATTTTGAAGTTTAAAAAATTGGTGAATCCTACTAGTCCCTAATACAAAAAATATAAAATTTTTATTGATGTATTTGTAAAATTATTCAAATTTATAATTATATTATATATATTGTCTATATAATTTTGGCAATTTTTAAGTTAAAATAATTGTATATTGTAAAATTTGGGCGAATCACTTTTATAAAAAAATGGAAATTGACAAATCATTTTTTTGCAAAAACCATGGAAAATTATCCCACCTGCGAATATTAGCCCCGAAATGTTTCCATGGTGGTGGATGATGTGGTCATCTATTCTTATGGTAGAGTCTTCTTGACTAAAGCTTCTGAGCTCAAGGAGAAGCTGCTACATGTAGCATATGAGGACTTCCTTTCTATGCACTTTGATGCATATCATTCTTTGATGGAGGAGTTCACTTGGGAGGGAATCCATCATGATATCTTTCAGCATATGGAGAGATTCATAGCCCGGATGCTGATGGAGAGGTAAGCACAACCACTTCCATACTCATTGAGAGTGAGGGAGAATTTCCATTTGAGCCATTTCAGCTCAAGGACCAAAGTACATGGTGGACAAGGTACAATTTTGTATTATAATTTGTACTTCTTTACTTTTTATGAGAAAAATGTTGTATTAAGGAAGGTAATTCCTTCTTAAAAATTATATTATGATGTACTTGAGGCCAAATGTGGCATTGATATTGGCTATCCTTTTGGTGTTTTGTGGGGGAAGCCACATGATTCTTGGTGTGCACCATTGGCACCACATTTTACTTTCATGATCCTATATTGTAGGATGATTGTGGCAGCAAACAAGTGGATGGAAAAGCACTTGTTATTATTTTATTTGAGGCACGCAAGGGATGCACTACTCTAGTTCCATGTGTGGAACTATGATCCACTTTCTGGTTGTCATATGGCAACTTGTTTTCATTGGTTTTTGCTTCCATATATTGCAAATGTTTCTATGTTCATGAAAAGCTTTGTTTGGAGAGTGGGAAAAAGGTTGGAGGTGCTCATTGGGAGTAGTATTCTCCCTACGTTACATGTTGTATGTTTCAGGAGAAAAAATTGGCAAACCAGGATTTCCATACTACATCTCTTTTCTTCATATGAGAAGAGCCATTTAGAGAACTTGAGTTCTTGGAGGAGGCACTTCATGGTTGATTTGTTTGGTGGGGTAACTTGGTCAATTCTTGGAGGCCACCTCATTTCAGCCCAATATCAGAAACATCCCCATACTTACCATAAACGGAGAGAGAAACAACCTGGATGGGAAAATCTAAACTCTTCATGCAGCCCCAACACATTGCATAGACCAGGGGTTAAAGATTCTTTTGATGAGCTACCTAGGATGGCTCATTTCATTTCGATGATAGCATGGGTATGGGAGACTCTCATTAGGGATGATATTTCCTATGTTTATCATCACTCCTACCTTGAGGATGCCATTGGAAGACAAGAAGGTTTCTACTTACACCTTCCACTTTATCATACACCATTTGGTTTTGCATACTTGGGAGGAACCATTGGATAGCAGATTTCTTGCAGATTATGTTGAGCTGTGGTGGGAACTATTAATGAGGAGGCCACAAGAAGAGGAAGGGGGGAATTTTTCTCCACCTTTACAGTTTCTTGAGGACAAGAAACATTTTTGAGGGGAGGACTGTAATATTCCAAAAATTTAGACTTCATCTAAATGGAATATTATAGTTTGTTTTATTACTAGGTAGGTGAATAAGTGGGTGGAGAGACCCATAAAACCACTTTAGAAGGAATAATAACGCTCCTAATGTGAAATGAAGAAGGATAACCAGCTGGATTAAGCACCTTCGGGTGTGGACAGAAACCGGATCATGTTGATTTAGTCAACTTTGACCAAATCAACATTGTTGTCATTGTCTTTATGATGAGACAACGTAGTTTTAGTGGAGGAAAATTTGCATGAGCTTGGTGGCAAGTATGGATGGGATCCAATGTGAGGAGTCTCTCATGCTATATATGGAGAGGATAGCAACCATTTTTATTCATTTTTAGATTATCATTTTGATGTTGGTATATTTAGACTTTGCATATTTTTGCTGTTTCGCAGGGTTGCTATGCTGTTTAGCACAAGGGTGTTCCTAATCGGGAATCGCTACCTCATCCTCAGGGAAGGAGAGGGTATTTGGGCTATATTTCCTCTTTCTATAATTTTTTCCAAGCTACCTCCTTCAGCTACAACATATTTTATATTTAGAACTGGGTTGTGTTGTAGGGTGCAGCAAAGGAGGATCACATAGAGCCAATTATGGGCTTGTTTTTCAGTGGAGAGGTAGCCTATCCATTGGAGGATCAGCAAGGAGGGATCCTGGGCATATTTCTATAATTTTGGCATCAGGCGAACCATCTACCATCCCTTACACCACATTTCTAGTCCATGACTACGTTATTTTAGTGAGTTGTTGCAGTGGGTAACCCAAAAATGGCCGAAAATCCAAAGTTAAGATCTGGCCAAACCATTTTTTGGTTTTTCTGGGTTTCTTGAGTAAAATATGTGGTTAAAATACTAGATCATTCTGAGCACGCTAACAGCCTTCTGCACATGCTTCTTTTCTTTATAAGTAGTAGTTTCCAATAGCAGCAACAATAACAGTACACATTTCCAGTGCTTGGTTCTCTGGTGTATTTCAGCCACTTTTTGGCTTGAGTGCATTAGTTTTGGAGCACTAAATTTTCTTCTTTTCTAGGCCTTTATTTTGTATCTATTAGTCATATTACATTTATGATTACAGCAGTAGCTACACTGATATAGACATCACTGTCACTGCTTTCTGGCATTCTATACAATAGCAACAACTCATGTGTTTATTGATTTGACCATTGGAGGCTTTTTCTTATTTCTTGAGTGGCCTAACCCTCAAGATATTTTGTATATTTTTGCTGATATATTACTAAAATAATGGCGGCATATTGATCCCTCTTATTTCATGTTCAGATTTGCTATGTTTTATATTATTATGTCTTGTATTGCTACTATCTCTGATTTGGGATATTACAAAGGGGAAGGGAGAGGGGGATAAGACAGTAGGTTTAGGTAGTTGGGATTATTGTAGGAAAATTTAGAGAATTGGGGAAGGGAGTTAGGGATATTAGGGAAGTGGTGGGGGATAGAAAAAATAAGGGAGATAGGGTAGGGAATTTTATTACAGGGATGTGATTGGACTTCCTAGGAAAATGTAGTCTAGGATAAGGATTTTAGGAAATGGCACTTGGGAATGAGAGATAATGTGACGCAGGGATAGGGGGAGTGACTATGTAGTGTGGGAAGGGAAAATACGGTCTATGGTAAACAATCATGGATTCCAATGGTGAAATCTAGGGTTTCTTGGCTTTAAACTTGATATAGTGAGTGAGGTAATTCTTCACCATAAATTCACAATACTGAAGTGAATGGAGGGATTTTATAGGTGTAACCTACTTTCAATTGGCTGAATAAAATCTTTATTTATTTCTGGACCACTTGCAATGAAGTTTTGAACCTCTGGGAGAAATCAGGAAAAATCATAGTGCCTTAAGCAGGGTGTAGTGCCTCCAAGATAAAAGCGCAACACCTTCAAAAAAAATCAATGTTCTCTCTCAAAATTTGATTTTTTACTTGGGATTTTGAGAGCTCAATGAATGAGGATGAAAATGAGTGTTTTTTTTGTCCTTGATGGCCCTCTATACTTAGTGAAATTTCATAAATTGGCTTTGGGACCCACATTTCCTTTTGAACTCAACTTTGACATTGCACTTTACCTTTTGAACCTCGTCTTTGGATTTGATATTTTGATGGATTTTGAACACTATGAATTTTAGAAAATTCGACTTATTTGGTTGATTGGATCCTTTTGCATGCAACTACCTTGGAACCATGAGAATTTATTCCATATTAAGAAACATAAAATTGCATATTGAATTGTAATTTAATTTAGCAATAAAACTTTCATAATAAAATGTATTTATTGTCTCTCTTTTACTTTCTCGTATTTTATGCATGCAAATGGTGATTTGAAGGACCTTGAAAACCATGAGACCTAATGGATACTCTGAATAAATGATCTTCATGATGAAAATACTAAAATGATAATGACAACTCATGACTAATGTACACATATCAAAGTGGTGAAATGAGCTTGCAAGTAATGAAATTTCTGAAAAGAGTTAGGTTTGACCTAAATCTGCACCAAGTGACAAAATTTTTCATGAAGACCTAATGTAATGAGAGAAATATTAGAATGGAACCCTTAACATGATATGAAAGAGTTTATTTGATCACTGGTGGAAGGATGCAAATACTGACACTAATAGTTGTAACCTCTTTTTCTCGTTGACACCTTGCTAGCACACACCCTTCCATCTACTCCAATTAAGCATGACGCTCCTCATTAATGGGGTAGGTGTTAGTATTAGGATACTCACCCACATCAAGGTGATCAAAAATGAAAATTAAGACAACAATCAAGTATAAATATTATCCATTAGGACTCAAGTTATGATCATAGTTGAGCCTTCAAATTGTGAACAAGCTAAATATCGTAAAGAATGGATAGATTTCATGAAAGAAGAAGATGGTTCTATTATGAAAAATGATACATGGTAATTGAAATAATTTCCTCAACATAATGTTTTTATAGGCTCAAAATTGTTATTAAAAACTAAATTTATTGTTTTTAGAACTATTGATAAATAAAAAGTTAGAGTATTAGCAAAGGGATATTGACAAAAAGAATGGATATATTATGAATAAAAATTTCCACTTGTTGCTAATATGAACAACATCAGAATGATGATTATATTGGCTACTAAGCATCACTAGAATCTAAATCACTTAGATGTCAAGTCAACATTTCGAAATGGAGAATTAAAGGAAGAAATCTATTAGTTTGTTGAACGAGAAGGTTTGGTAAAATAGGCAAAATCACATCTTGTTTTTAGGAAAAATATATCATTATATGGACTAAAATATGCACCTAGGTCTTGGTATGTGAATATTGATAAATGCTTCTCTCAACAGGGTTTTAATAGACGTAAACATATCTAAATAGAGGGATGAAAAAGGGCATATTGATTTAATTTCTATATATTTTGATGATGTTATCAAAACAAGAATTGCTACCAAGTTAATTGAAAAGATCAAAAGTTTTCTATTGTAGGAATTTAAAATTGACCTTGGAGATTTGCATTAATATTTAGGTTTTGATGTTTGGAGAGATACTAGTAGAACCTTGGTCATGGAAAATAGATATAGACAAGAATTAATAAGAATATTTAGCATGAATGGACATAAAGAAATATGTACAAAACTGAAATAGAAGGTTAAAATAAAGATTAATAATGAGACGAAAGAAATGAATGGAAAATTGTATAGAGAGTTGGTGGGAAGAATGAATGACTTATCTACAACTAGGATATATATTGCAAATTGAATTAGCACACTTATTCAATTAATGATTGAGCCATACGAAAGTCATTGGAAAGTAGCTAAGGGAGTCCCTCCATATTTTGGGGTGACTAAAAATTTTGGCATTGAATATACTAATGATTTGAATGTTGAGTTGACATGTTATTCAAGTTATGATTGGGTAGGAGTTCTAGGTGAAAAGATGCCCACCTATAGCTATACATTCAATATTTGTTCCAATATTATATCATGGAGAAGCAAGAAACAACCAATTTTTTCTTTTTCATCTACTAAAGCTAAGTATAATCCCTTATGTACTTCAACTTGTGAAGTAATTCGACTAAGAAGAATTCTTGAATACATAGGAGAAAAACAAGAAGGGTCAACAATTATCAAATCTAACAACCAAGGATCTATCAAAATGGTGAACATCCTAGTATATAATGCAATATCAAAACATATTGAAACACAACATCATTGTGTACAAGAAAATATGTTGTCAAAGGAAATTTGCCAAATCTATTGTATTACAAATGGTAATGCAGTAGAAATATTTACTGATCCTATAGGAAATTATAAGGCTACATTATGTCAAGATATGTTAGGTTTGGTAAAAATTTCATCTCTCCATTAAGGAGGAGACTTAAATATAATAAAGAAAAGAAAGTTCTAGATTGTGTGCTCTTTTAGGTCATGTTCTACACATCATTATTTTCTAGTGCAAGTATGTTGTAGCTGAGTAGGATTCTTTATCCTCCAAGCTGTTCTTATCTAGTGCATTGATCACATTGATTTATAATGTGACTCAATCATGTTTCTAGTGTGTGGTGTGAGCCCGATTGAATAAAATTCTCTCATTATCGAGTTTTTCCATTTCACTTTTGTCACTATTTTTTTTCAAGTCGACACAACATTGATAACCCAATCTTTGATACGAAAATTTAAAAAAAAAATTAGAGAACAAATAAATGGAAGAACTCTCTAGTGATAGACTTTTATTAAATTACACTAAATCGACACACCAAATACATGTTAGTATCACATTATATAGAAATAGGATAGATAGACTAAATAAGTAGAACAACCTAGAGGAAAAAGGCTCCTACTCAGCTCCAACTCACTCACATTAGAAAACAACGAGTTCTATAGCACATCCTTGAAAATCACAAAAATATAGAACTTTCATTTTTCTATTATCTCTAACTACATCCATTCAAAATATTGTACATTTCAACTCATACAGATAATTTATATCTAAAATTAAACAAACACCAAATATAAAACTATAATAAATTAAACTTGACATTTAAATGATATACTTAAATGTATAGAACCTTTAGATCTGGTAAAATAATAGTGTAGAAGAATAATTGATAACATAAATCATCATTATTTATAGTAGAGAAAATGGATTTTTTGGTTGGAATCCAACAATAAAATTTTGAGCAATATTGTAATTTATTATTATTTAAAATGCACTTTTGAATGCATAAATGGATTCAAAACCCTAAAATCTACCTTATGCACTGGAGTTTATAGATTAAACAACTTAAACTAGTGATTCTTAAAAATATGTAATGGGTTTTAAAAAAAATTGAGTAGAAAGAATTTTGTAAGAAGGGCCATTTATTCTATCAGTTCCACTATGTAATAATATAATAATAGATATATTTACACACAATTTTTTTTTTTTTGAAAAATAAAATGTAATGGTGAATAAATTACATCATTATAATATAGTGAAGCAGCGAGGTAGGTTCAAAGACGTAGTCAGAGTATAGGTTCATGCGGAAATATTATGTATATTGAAAAAAAAATTATAACTTATAATGTAAAAATTAAAGGAAATACATATTATATTATCCTCCTTATGGAAACAAGTCTTTCCCCCACTGAGAGGACAAGTATGACTAGGTATGTTGTTATTATGAAAAAATAATACACATAATTGTATAAGTTAAGCTATGCTTATCCTCATAAAAAAAAATGTATAGGTGTACAAATTATCATCGAAAGCATCATTGAACCCAAAAAATAAAAGTTTTTCTAAGGGTGCATTAAAAAAATCAAACAATGCAAGCGCACCAAAGAAATTTTGTACGGATACCCATGAATTTTTCTTCAATAGTCGTGCCAATCTACCAAAGTGACAACTTAGAAGCCCATGGACCATCACATTTAATGGGTAAAAATTCTTTGAAAATTCATAATTAGTAGCTAATTTTCAAGATTCTCCTACCGTCATTGGGGTGTTATCGAGCCTCCAAAGGACTCCTCATGTCTCCTACCAATACCCGTCTCATTAATGAACCACGTGTTAAGTGATTCCCTAATTTTGAGCGTATAAATATTAGAGGAATGAGAAAAAAAAATAAGAATAAGTTACAGTAATGTTATGGTGCGAAAATTTCTTATGCAATCAATGTTATCTTCCATTAAGAATTCACTGTTCGAGGGTTTTACTTAGATTCTTTGAGAGAATGGTGATTTATATTGTATTGAAGGAATGGATCATCCTTGGTAAGAGTTCGACAGACCCATTTCTCACTAAATCTCCTTCAAGTGTATTTAATCTCATTTATTATATATATACCAACAACTAATAAAGTGGATCTATTTGTATTATCTTATTTTTAGTTTCTCTTTTGTTTTGTTCATTGTCTAATGTGCATCCTATGCTTTTTTTCTCCATTGTTTACATACAATTTTTATTTTATGTTTAGCTTCTAATAATTTACGTTGTGGTATTCCTTGTAGGTTGTGACCAATCTACAAGGAAATACTCAATTTAGCACACCCTTGTTCCAAAATCGTAACCATAATAATGGAGACCAATGCCCCACATTATATGAGTTGAAATTCATTCTACGTGCCCCTTCAGCACCTATTCCTTCTTCAACACCACCAGGAGAGAATTCCACCACATATTGAAACAAATTATTACATACCAACTATCCATGCAACAATTTCAAGCATCATAAAAATTAGAGACATCATTTCCCCTATCTACCTCAATATCGAGATGCACTGGTCACACTTTTCTATGCTACATTGAGTACACCCCACCCTTCCACCCACACCAAATGTAGATGATGCACCTAAAACCATTTACTATGTCTCCTCTTATGACATTTGAACTAGACCATGCCCATGTGCTATTTGAACTTGAACTACTCACCCCACATATGCATTCCCACTCCTTAAGGAATCTAGAAGTATTCAGATTCTTAACACCTAATCAATAGTAAGCACTTCCTGCAAGGTTTATCCTTCATTACCATTGATAAGCCAAGCATATCCCTCATGTACATTCTCCCACAACAATGAAAAAACTATTGGAGCCCTCCCTTAGTGCACTAAACACATTCCTACAAGAGATACTTCTTCGCCCCAGTATTTATGGCACATATGATTACATATCATTCAATTGTTTCATCCATAGGAACCATGATTAAATTTTTTGGTCATCATTTCATAGTTTTGAGAACACTTCTCCCATCATGAAGGTATCACAATCTAATACTACATGGACTCAACTTGTCTATGCTTTATCCACATCTCTTGGTCCTATGGTATGAATCATGATATCATACACATGTCTATCCACTAGGACTTCCATGTGCCAACCACCACCTCCTTACCTAAAAATATCTCTATCAACTTTTTAAAGTGTCTCTCATTTTGATAAAGGTATACTCAAGGCCATGAAAAAACCTAAGTGTTTGTGGGATTCCATAAATCATTTCTCTTTCTTCCTCCTATAAAATTCATTCACACCATCTGCACCAAAAAGAGACACCATATACATAGTGGAGCCAAAATATTTCATTTCTACTAGCCATGTTGACTAGTTTAATAACCCTATCCCGGTGCTAGATGATTTCAAAGAAGAAAACATGTGAAACATTTCACCAACCATCATGCAGGCTATCTCAACTAAGCCCTAAATAGTTCAAGAAATGTTGTTGTGGGTAACATGTTCTCCAGAAGAAGTAGCCACATACAAATCCATATTCCAATAATATTAGGACATATTTTCCTAATCATATTCAAAACTTCCTAGCATTGTCCCTACCATTGTAGAGCACCATATCGACACATAGATTAATGCCTACCTTGATTGGAAAAAATAATGGCCTCAACACCCATCCAAAGCTGTAGCTATCAAACTTGAAAACGATAAATTTCATAATTCTAAATTCATATATCCCATCATTTATACATATTTGGGTTTCCATTCATATAACTATCATAAAGAAATAGGGGATCTTACACATATGTGTTGATCTCTGAGATTTGAACAAAGTGTGCCATAATTACAACTATCCCATCGTCTTTATATACACCCCATTTACATCTTCCAAACACCATTATGTGAGCCAACAAGCTCCATTTTCCATTTTTTTTGTGTCATTGGGATTAGGTCGCTTCATTCGTCATCACGAAAACTTGACTTCCATTCACGAAAATTTCCCCTTTTGGGCCATTTATACACTCGAGATACTCATCAAGTGTGCCATGTGGATTTTTTTTTTTTTTTTTATCTACATTTATTAAGTTATAAATTTCAATGGTACTTTCGCTTGGGATTTTAGTTTCATACTTGTACATCACTTCGTTACTAAACACAAAACCAAGCCCCCATGATAACTTTTGAACTTACAAGGTATCATTCTCCACTAGCATCATAAGTTTAAACCCAAAACACTACATGCCCTAATATCAATCCTCCTAAGTTAGACATAACTAATTTATTATTAAATGCATTTACTACCGCCTTCCGCTTTCCCATGGTAGACTTATTCATTCATGAATAACTCTTACATCAACATGGATCACCTCATTAAGTAGTTCCATTTTCACTCTTGACATCCATGACCATTTACATTTCTCCATGGAACCATTCATTTGCATGACTTCGAATACAACCTCATTTCTCCCTTCATATCATTTCTCATTAGAGGAAATTTCAGCCAAAAAGTTCCCACAAACTTTTCATGTAATTTATATGTCAATCAATGTAAATTTCTTAAATTTAAAAAGAGGTACATGTAAATATTTGGAGGGAAAACAAGGAAAATACAATTTTTAATTGTATTTTTGGGCTTATCTTCTTATCAATTTACTCAAATTTCCTGTGTAAGAACTCATTGGATGTGGAGTTAAATTCACATCCAATGAGTACCCATTATGCATACTTCTGAGAAAACCAACATTGTAAAAATAGGATACATTTACAAAACATGTTCAACATTTTTTTTTAATGTGTCTTCAATTTTTTTCAATGTGGATCTTCTCAGAAGTATGCATAATGGGTACTCATTTGATGTGGAATTTAATTTTGCATCTACTGAGTGTATACACTTTAAATTTGGGTAAACCTATAAGGATATAAACCAAACATACCATAAAAATGTAGTTTTTCTCTTTTCCCTCAAAAATTCATAAATTTTATTATATTAGTTTGACTATTATTTTATTATTTTTCCTTAGAAGGCCACTTTTAGACTAAAACTTCCTCTACTATACCACTCTTATTGATAAATTATTCTCTTTAGATAATCATGAATGCACCACCACACTTAACACTTCACCTCTCACACCCCTAGATTGTAGTAGACCATCTGCGTGATCACAACTTTTCATTAGCCCCCACCCTTTGTAGTTACTCCCCTGTAGCATCATGTAGGGAACTAAACATTTGGAGCATTCATCTCTGTTTTTTTAGATCCAAAAGTAATTTTAAATTATTTTCACAAGTGTACAAATATTTTTTCAAAAACAAATTCTCATCCATATTTTTGCGTTTACTACCTGGTGGAAATTCCTATTCATCCTTGGTTGGCTCTCACCTCACATACAATATTCTCAATATCATATCATGCTGTACCACACAAATACATCCCACCAAATAATTATATTGGTTCCAACCTATCATTTTCATTTACAACAATCATTTATACCCCCCATCGATGTCCTCTAAACTTGAGAGGCATATCTCCCATAGTGCTTTTTTGACTTTCGTCACTTTCATTTACACTCCAACCTCGGGTACTTCCCAATGTTCATTACAAATTTTCAAAATAAACCATTATTCATTTGACAAACCTTACATACTCCAGTACATGTATCAACTTAATGTGGATTTCCTACAAAACACTTTATTTAAGATAATTGCCTCTTCTTTTTTGTCGACATCAACACCCATTCAATGGAATTAAAGAAGTAACTTAATGCGCCCCCCTCCCCCCCCCCCCCCCAATTGAATAATGGGTCAACCTCAAGTGAATGAATGAGAAACATCATCACCCCTTAGTTTCATCAGTCCCTCTAATGTTCAACAACATAACAATTTTCACATTAGTGGCATATCATACCTTACAGTAGTTGTAGTTCTTTCATATAATCAAAGTTCCATGCTTTCAGATCACACTCACATCAGGGATGTATTTTCCATGATGCATGGGGGAACCCATTATAGAATTTTTTAAATGTGGCCCCAAGGGAGAAATTGGTCATGTACTTAAACATGCAACAGGTTAGTTTCTTTTGTATATTCCCTTGTGTACTTGTAATATGAAATTGAAATTCATGATCATGAGCATGGGACATTTCTTCTTCATACAAATTTTTTTGTAGAAAAATCATATTATCTTGGTTTCATTTTATTTTTTTGAATTATTAATTTTATTCTTTCCTAACAAGGCACTCTTTCTCAATAATATAGTATTACTCATCGTGAGGAACAACAAAATGTGACAACTTCGAGCTACAATTTTTCTCCAAACCTCATACATCAGGGGGTGACTATTATTACAGAAAAATTGTACACAAAATTTTACAAGGTAGGCTATGCTAAACATTAGAAAATAGCATGCACGTGTGTACAAATTATGATTTAAACCATCATGGAACCCAAAGAATCAAATTTTTTCTAAAGGTCCATTTAAAATATCAAATGATGCAAGAACACCAAAGAATGTTTGCACAAACCATCATAATTGTTTCTTCGATAGCCAAATAGATCCACCAAATTTAAAACTAAAAAACTTTTGGACCAAAACACATTGAAAGGGTCTAAATTCTCTAACAGTTCAAGATTCATAGCCTATTTTGAGGCTCTCTACCCTTAATTGGGAATTTATGGAGCCTCCAAAGGACTCCTCATGACTCCAAACAATACCTATCTCATTAATGAGCCAATGATCAAGAGTTATGAGATATTTTTTATCCTATAAACATCAGAGGAATGAGAGCCAAAATAAAGAAAAAGTGAGATTATGGTTATCCTACCAAAATTGATTGTGCAAATAGCATTAGCTTGAATTATGAGTTAACCATTTGAGAGTTTTATTTAGATTATTTTAGGGAGAATTTCTTTGTGATTGGATTGGAGGGAAACATCCCTTTTTATAGCTTTAGTGACCACTTTCTTAACAAATATCCTTCAAGTTTTCTTAAACTCATATATTGTATTTCTACCAACAACAAACAAAGAGGATTAATTTATATTATCTTGTTTATAGTTTGTTTCATGTTTTCTTTAGTATCTAATGGGCATCTTATTTTATCATTTCTCATTTGGATACATGGTATTTTTATTTTATCCATAAATTCTAACAATTGCAATTGTGGGCTTATTTGTAGTTTGCAGCCAAACTATAAAGAAATACCAAATTTGGCACAACCTTGCTCCAAATTCACAACCACATACCTAATCTATAAGATCAAGTTAAACAACCTGGAGGAAAATAGGAAAGCCCAAAAATTGGTTCAAAATATATCAAAAATCACCTTCATATTTAATAGATATGGAATAAGGATTTGTAGGCTTAGCTAAAACATTGGGAAATCATGGATCAGTTTCCAAAATACGCATAACAATAAAAATATCATTATATCAAAATTTAAGGAAAAAAATTGGTACAATAAAGAGTTAGAGGGAAAATTATCAAGATATTATAAAGAACTCATCTCCCCTCATCTAAAAAATAAAAATTATCTCTTTGTTCGATGAACATAAAGAAGAAAATAAAAATTATTAAAAAAAAAAATTGTGTTTGTGCTATCTTTTCTAGAGATAAATTATGTAGGTATTTTTGAAATATTGACATAGTTTATCTCTAAAAAAAAAGGATAACTATAGGAATTAGTTTCCTTGAGGTCCATCACAAAATTTGACGTTGGTAAATTTAAAAAAAAATCCTTGGGATGAAACATTTTTTCAACTTCGTCATAGTAAGAAGGTTGAAGATAGAAAAACATTTCATATTAGAATGGATTACATATATTAAGATTACATTTCAATTTCAAAATATCTCTCTCGTGAAAAACCTTCATAAAATTTTATCTAATTTAAATTATGATAATGTCGACATACTTTTCTTATTCTTTCTTAAGAGAGAAATACAATTTAAAAAACAAATCAAGTAATTATTTATCTCTTACAAACTAATCAAGTCATTTGATCTCCTCGGTAAGTAGTGATCATTGTCATCATCAATATATATAATTGTAATAATATTTATTTTATTTATAATATTTTATATAAAAAAATTATTAAGATAATTCTGTATGTTAAATGTTTTACTTCAAAATAGCAAATTACATTATACAATGTAGCTCAAATTATCAAAGTTCATCCCATTACTAATCTCAATTTTCCATAAGGGGAACTAGAAATATTGAATGATAATGTATTATAAAAATTCAAAATACAAATTG
Source organism: Pinus albicaulis (assembly GCA_034641835.2). NCBI lineage: Eukaryota > Viridiplantae > Streptophyta > Pinopsida > Pinales > Pinaceae > Pinus > Pinus albicaulis. Next base: position 464,688,114 of record CM076573.1, read on the forward strand.
TATGCTCTATAGTAATTATAATAACCATAACTTGAAAAAATCAAGAAACATGAAACTATAGTATAACATGACATAAGGTCAATAATCTGATGAGGTCATCCAGGCGAGGCATTTTGTGTTGGTGTTGGGAAAAATACTGAGAGGGGCAAGGGGGGGGGGGGGAGGGTGGCTGGCTGAATCAGTATTTAAAACTCACTTAAAGTTTTCTTTTCTTATTCATATCTATGTATCCAATTTTTATGTAGACAACTCGCGTATATCTAGTCAACTTACTTTTTAGCTAATTAATCATTTGTTTAACTTGAAATAACGTATCATAATTTCATTAAGAATTAATTAAATATTAGCAATGTGAAGTAAGAAAAAAATAAACCATCACAAATAAGAAACAAACATGAACACCACGATTTTTAGGTGAAAACACAATGTGGGAGAAAACCAATGTTGTTGTCATTTATGTATTCCTTTGATTATAAAGAAACACTTTTTACAATATTGCATTGGCGCAGACGCATACCAGCACGGAGGAACCCACCTATAGATGGCTACAACCTTCTCTCATTCTCCAACACCCATTGGAACGGAGCTCTAACCCCTTGATCTCGTTTTCTGGCAGCCACCAAAAGGGATATCCTCCCCCCTAATCTGATTTACCAGCTACCAATGGAAGGAGGCTTTGGCTTCCTCACTGAAGACTCTAACCCGCAACACCACCGTGGACCACGTTTCATAAATCTTCATATTGGATCCACCTGATTCAAAAATTCACACCTTGTAGGAAACGTTTCATCAAATTTTCAGACTGGACCCACTACCATCATTTAAGCCCAATACCAAATATAAAAGTTGAAAATAATCACTGTAAAAAATCACTCAATAATTTAACCAACTGAATTAACCAATCATTGAACAAAATCATACCCAAATAAATCAACTTATTCTCAAAAAATCAAAGAAGTTAGATCATCGTAACCAAAATATCAATATTATACCCAAACATTACATAAACTTAGTTAACCAATTGAAAACCCTGATGAATAAAATGTCACAATATATACACTACTTTACATTAGAAAATTTGCGTGTATACATGACTTCCTTAAAGAACACCCGCGTATATATCTCAAAACATTGAACCATGAAACTAATTCACTATTATTCTGAAATAAGCTCTAATTCATACATAAAATCACTGAATTATTCTAAAATAATCACATAATCATCATTGATCCTCAATCACATATAGCTAGTATCATCATCACTCTTCAACATATAAAACCTCAATCAATTCAACTTCAAACATCACTATTAAACCCAAATCAACATGAATACTTCATTGAGAGAAAATAAAAAACACATGAATATTGATTAGACTCATCAAACATCATACTCAACAAAACCCTAGCTTATGTACACACTTCCACAAAACACTTATGTCTGTATGAGTGCTCTTCATGAATCAAACCCGTGTACAAATTTGTCCAAAGTGCAGAATAGACATGCCACTTACCACAATGAAACCCATGTACGCACAAACCTTTAAAGTTATCCAACTAGCATATGCACGTGCCTTTCAAGTTATCAAACACGTGTACATATATGAAATTATTGACTTATACCCACATTGCACATAAGACCTATAGAAAGGAACACATATCTCAACATACACAATAAAACATGCGTCATAAATAAATATCAAAAATCAAAGCAATCCACTATCAATATAATCAATTCAGATCTATTGGATCTGATCCATCATCAAACTATTGGGTGCATACTTGGCTTCCTATCAAAAAATTCATTAATAACCCATTACATGCATACTTGCTTTAGATCTAACTATTCATCAAATATCCATCACTTACACACCAAAAAACACTATGATCTTCATCTCCTTATATCTTCGGAATTATCCAATACCACAAGTCAAAACCATACTAGTGTTGATGGTATTCCTTGATGGGATCAAATAGGCATTACTACACTCAATATTGTGGGTTAATAACATGGCAAGGACCCTTAGTATTTAGAATACCATGGTGTAGAAACTGTACACGCATTTTCTTCTTCATACCTACAGGTGTATGCAAATTTTCTTCATAGAACTAGCATGTACCTATCAACACATCACCTTCATTATTCTTCTATCTATTAACTACTACTATCTTTACCAAATTTTCTATCACATGCAGACAAATCCTGTTGACGTCTTCATCAAGTAGTTTGACATCAAAATTAAACTCATTAAGTATGTTCCCATCAGGGACAATAGATTAGTCATAATTCCAACAATTGGAACTAGGAGAAGTAGTAAATTTCATTTTATACTAGAGTTGACTCTCTACAAGAGCCAAGTGTGCATCCAGACTGACCAAATAGGATTATTGATTTCGCTTCACCTTTTGAATTCCATTTAAGGAGGCTATGATGTTATTTCAATGCCTGTGTTTTTCCTCTAATATTGTACATAAAAGAGCCTCCAACTTCCAAAGTAATGTGATTTAATTAAAATATTCGTTCCTTCATCATTTGATGTGCTCAATGTCAAGGAGCCAATTATAAACTTCCTCCATGATCACAAATTCAGAAAAAGTTTGGCGGACATTGAAAACATGATATTTTATCTGAATAATTTCCTCTTAGATGTTTTGGGACGTGACTGATTGAAACACAATTGTAGTGTAATGAGCCTGTGCTTAGGCCTAGGAATGACCCTGATGACCTATACCATTTCTACCCCTTCAGCTATTTATTTTTCGATGCATAATTCCTCTTAATGAGACATAGAATATTGACTAAAGGAAAAATGTTTACTGAAAGAGAACCAAACTTTGGTGTGTTACCCCAAGGCCAAAGACATGCCAAGGAAAACATTAGATGACAGATGAACTTTAATTACAGAAAATAATAAGGAACTAGGCCAAATACACTATGCAACACTACTAAATTGCAGCCCTTCCCCGGGGGAGGAGATAATAAATATAGACCCTAGGCACCGAGAAAGGAGACACAACTATGACACAATATTTAGGCTGAAAAAAATCGACACAAAAATATAGTTCAATGTGACTGGATAAGAAAATATAAATCCTAAAACAACCATACCTCATAATCCAAGCCCCCTTTTCCACTAGCACAACAAGAAGGATAGCGTCACCAGTTGTAGAAAATGATAACGATTGGGAAGTCTAAAACAACTCCTCCTGTTGATGCACACCTCCATGCATCTCATACACGAACCTAGCTATCGCTTTCATATTCTCTCTATAGACACTTCTATTCTTTAGGGATGTTCTGATGTATAAGAAAAAGAATTCCTTTACCACCCCAAGGTATGATACAATTGATATAGGTTAATAGGAATGTCGAGGATCACTTCATTTTAAAAATAAGACATCTCCATTACCCAGTAAATGTCCTAAGAGTTGATGTGACGACCCTCCCACATGTAGTGGGGAGAGAATCTAAATACAGTAAAAATTCCAATCATCTTAGTATAACGTAGGATGAGTAGAGTGATAATGTAAATCCATGAAATATTAGGGGAAATAAGTATATATACTCTTACATGGGATGGGTAGGCCACACTAATGACTTCCCCCCTTTTTTATATTCAAAAGAGGTGATAAGGTTGTACGTGCGCCCCCAACATCATTTTCCAATTGGCATTGCACCGAGATTGTGGGAACACATGCTTAAATGTGAAGATGTAGTGGATTCCCTTTTTCTTATAATGCACACTATATTAAGGTACAATAATAAATAGTGTTATACAAAATCTATGACAGCGTACAAAAGTGTCTTCACTAGACTCGGTGGCTTAGTCTACAACAACTGAAGGACAATGTATTTATTATTTTCCTTAAACTAAATAGATGATCGAATGAAGCCTACTTGTAATATTTCGTATGATTCACTCTTTTCTTGGCTTGAATGCTCAAATCATAGCTCTTCTCGCCAAATTAGAACTTCCCCAATGATAGTACACAAGCCAACGATCTATGAAATCTATGTAGCATCATCTAAGTACTTAATTCAATGGCTCAACATGGCATCGAAAAACATGAAATCATAAAATCACATATAGGAAAACAAAGAACTATTTGCATTAATATTAATCGAAGGATTTACAACTAGAAATAGGAGTTGATCTTGTATAAGAGCTCCTCAAAGTTTAATGATTCCCTTTTTGCTAGAAATTTCACCTTTAATCACACTAATGCATGGAATGATGACTATCCACAACATCAACATGAAGGTATAATTCTATCTCCAAAATCCATCCCCTGTCTTTTGGATGTCCAAAAATATATAGGTGAGGGGAGTAAGTTGGGAGTTCTTATTGAATTACCAATCAAGGGCTTGCAATCGACTCTATATGGGAGGATGAGATAAAAGGATAAGGGATGTAAACTCCAAGGTAGGATAGGATAGGATCTGAATGTTTTACCTAAGGTAAATTTTTGTAACAAATTATGGAAGCTTATGGAAAAATAGGCTTCCATAATTTGTTTCTTTCTCTCAAATTTCTAGAACCAATGCAAGTGCATAATGGAGCAAAATGTAGGTGATCAACACAATTCACAATGGAGAAACATGTAGGTGAACATTTCAGAATAGGAATCTGGGGAGTGTTGGTCCTAAAAATCACTAAAACAAGTTGTTTTGAGGCAAAAACTCTAGGATATGGGGTTTCATGCATAGGGCTTTGTCTTATGATAATGTCAAGGGGTAAAAGGATGTTGATTGATCCTGTTTGTAGGCTGAGTAACCATATCTGAAAAAATATCGTATAAAATAATTCCTCCTAAAGAGAAAAGTCAATAATTGTGATAGATTACTAAAGTGATTTACCTTGTGAAAAATCGGGATCAAGAAGAACCAGAGAGATCATATTTTGTTACAATACATTTACATCATGGTATCTTTGCTTAGGGAGGCATACCCATACATAGAACATAAACTAAAATTAAATTTACAGTGATCAAAAGAAATGCCCACTAATGAAAAATGGTGGACCCATGACTTGACTAATTTATAAATGAACATAGCCATCATGCATTGTGATCTTGTATTTATCCTGAAATTCTAGCCCAGATAGATGAAACTAGATCTTGGGTCTTCTATCTCATTCACATGTTTGTCCAATCTATGAGTCTAACCATGTGAATCAATGAGTTGGATTCAAACATTGTAGACATCATCTGGTTACCAAACAATGATTTAAGTCACTATCAAACGTCATAGAATCCATCGATGATGTTAATGGCTCTCAAGGTACTGCAGTGATATTTGTATGCTGTGAGTAAATGAATTGATGTTGAATAACACACATAATTTTTTAGTTGAAGTCCATTGATGTAAACTTGTCACTGAGAGTGAGGAAACTTTCCATTGATGTGTGTAAGCACTAACGTATCGAGGGGTCTTTCCAATTCAACCTCTTGGATGATGATTTGATGTTGACATGAAGTGACCCATCGAAGGAGGGCCTTGATGTAACCCCCATCAATGACATGAAATGGGTATCATGATTTGAAACAGAATGATTTCTATACGAAAATGGATTACGAATGGAAGACCTGGAATGAAGGCTTAAGAGTATCGTAGCTGATATTGACTAAATGACTTCTCTTGAACACAATGGAAACACTAAATGGAGTTGGCAACATTGACCCAAAGCTAGAAATAGAGGCTTTTGAAAATAGTGTTATAACCAAAATACAAGAAGATTACCCAACCCAACAACCACGAAGATGAATTGAAAGAGTGTCATGTTCAAGAGAGTCTCACTACCATTAGAAAAATGGAGTTCCTTATTTTCCCAATATCTTCAAAGATATTGGTCAATATCTATTTATTTTTTAACAAGATTGAGGAGGATAACATATGCTCGATCTCTAGGTTCACCCTTTGGATTTATCCCTCCAATTATGCTTAACCAAACCTGAGAAGGAGTGGTTCGACCTTGGAATGTTTAATAAGTCGACCATCATTTGATGCTTTAATTAGTCGAGCGAAAGTAAAACTTGACATATTTTTCATGTTTAGAGAGTTTGAAAAAGAGGTGAAAACAAAACTCCAAACGTTCCCTTTCATTGGTAGTCCCTCGAGTCTGAAAAGGTAGAAAATAATATTCAAGATAACTTGTTAGCTATGCTCAACTAAGATATTCCTTTATCGTAAATAGTCTATCTTAGTATAGAAAAGGGTTAAACATATACTGATTAGACTTATTCTCATTTACTTTAACGAGTTTGAAAAGACAAGTGCTCAACAATATTTTCATGTTTTTGGAGTTTGAAAAGAGCCAAAAGGGGACTCCTCCTGAAGGAAGGAGTGGTATAAAAGGTATCAATTGGTTCTGGTCATGATGGAACTTCTCGAAACACTTAAAGGTCAAGAGTTTGGCTAATAATACTAGTCATCGCAACGGTTCCCTAGGTAATGGTAAAAACAAAGTGAAAGCATATAATCAATCAAGAATATGGTGATGATGGGATGAGAAAAACCAAGACTCATCCAGCAGAAAACGGTTGATAAAAATAAAAATCACAGGGGATAGTATGAGAACGGTTTCATTTTTACACAACCTTGAAACATGAGAAACTATGCTTGAAATTGGTATTATTTTTACACAAGCTTGAAAAAAAGGAAAATTATGCTTGAAATAAATTTGCATAGCCCTAGCATAATGACTCAGTTCACGGTACATTCCCCCCAAGCTTCATTTCATTCACCCAAGTATACAAATGGTTGGTAACAGGTGTATTGAATGAAGGTTCATTTACGAGATCAAGTGAAAGACTCGATTAGAAATTTGCGAGATCTAGTTAAAGACATGGATTGGAAGGGAATCTGTTTCATTTTTTAATGAACTTGACACAGGAAAAGAACTATGCTCATGGGTCCTTGTTTAATTTTTTAATGAGCTTGAGACAATAAAAATAACTTTTCTTGGGACCTTGATCATGACCTTCATAAAATCATGGCCTCTAGGAGGTTCTCATCATATGGTAGAACAACACTCTGAAAGGGATGCATATGAAGGGATATAATGGAAATATCGGGCTCCAATGCCCCCAGTACATGATGCACTAGATAACCGACTAGATCATCAGTAGACATAGGCATCAAACATGTTTCCACATAATTAACCTATGGTGGGGAAGATACCAGTTGCATGTAAGTACCATTTAGGGAATTTGGTTTATTGGGAGTCAAACTAGGACCAACGAATGAAAGCTGGTCATTGGTCACAATTATTCCTTCATGCAGAAAACACATCACATGAAAGAGTGAAGAAATAATATCTCCCATGAAATAAATATATTCACGCACAAGTATTAAATTAAAATCCAAAGGATATTGGACTACCATCACATAGATATAGATAATATTTCCTCCCGAAATAATATGAAACTTAGCAAGGATACTTAATGGTTGACTAGTTCATCTGTTAAAGGCCAACAAATTCAGGGTGAGAGGCACAAGTTGCAGAGAACCTAAAGTTTGCTAAGAAATTTAGGACAAAATAATAACAGATGCACCTTTATCTATGATTATTCTAGTTATGACTATGTTATAATCATGTACTCTGATCTAGAAGGGAAAGTAAGGATGAAGAATATATCCTAGAAGTTGACTCCAATCAAAGGAAGTGACCATACTACTTGGAGGGGGTGTCATGGGAACGCGATAATTGCCCTCTAATGTCGTGGGCTGGGAGAAATTCTCTCCAGTGTTGTGGGAAGGGGAGGATCTCCCCCCAGTTCATTAGAATATGAAGAAAAAAGAGGAACCTGCGATGGAATGAAGGTGGAATTGACTCAACCACTCTATAAACCAATGGTTGTTCGAGAAAATACTCATGGGATTCATATCAAGAGAGAGTGAGATTGAATAGATTTGGATTCTAATAAATCACTTCATCAACTAGTGGAGGATGGGAGAAATATTTTGGTAACCATCTCAAAGAAGAGGCTAAGAATTTTTAAGGTTGTCCAACAATTTTGATTCTTCATCCATATAAGGAAAAAGGTAAATAGGATGATTCCCTTCACGTAACCTACATGGAAATTTTTCTTTAGCACATTTCCTATGTATATAAATATCACTAATTGAGGGTTTACCACTAGCATTATTTCCAAAAGTTGATAACAAAGGTTGATGTGAGCCTATGGACGACACTTCTAACACTAGTGGAATACTAGGAAAATCTCTAATAATTTGGTCACCTTAACATAAATTGCAAGGGAATTTGACTTTGCGGGGCTAACTGGAAGGTTTCCCCATACTAGTTGCATGGGTATAAATGGTTGTTTGGTTTCCCCCTTTCTGTACTTTTCTTCTTCTTAATATTCCTTTTCCTCTTCTTCTTATCCACCGAGTTACCAACTTTGAGGATTTCACCAGATGAAGAGGATGAAGAGGAAGAACACCAAACATGCAAAGAAGGGAACATGTCAACTTTAGGATCATCTTGTTTAAGTGGAGGACTCCTTGGTTGAGAAGTATTTTGGACATTCTGAACCATAGGGGTTGAAAACAACCAAACTAGAAATCCAATGGTAAATCTGGGAAGGGAAAACATTGCCATATAAGGAGCACAAATATTTCCAACAGAACGAAAAGGACCAAGATTCTCATAAGAATCGTTTCCATGATTAGTAGACTCAGTAAATGTTGCCATTATTCTGAATATAATATCATCTAAGGTGTGTCATGTTAAGGATTTTTTTATGCGGCCAATTAATTTATTGTAAAAATTAAAGAGATAAAACAAAAAAAAGGGGTAACTAGGAAAAATGGTTTACTAAAAAACTCTGAACTACAATATACGCATTGACGAACCAAGTGTATAATGTATGTACAGTAAATATACTTGAGTCTTGTGTTCGTTGTATCATAATAAACAAGGAGGCCGAGTCGGTATCCTATGGCGGGATAGAAATCTATGGTGGACTTCCAAACTATACTTGACGTTACATGGAAGAAAAGTCCATATTAGCGTTGTGTATTGCGTAACCGTTCAATGATATCATTCCCATATAATTTTCATGCATGGAGCACCATCCTACATAGCAAAAGGTACTTGGATAATGATGTTATACACTTACGTATATGGAATAAGATATCACCCTCGGATTGTAACACTGAAAAAAATGACAACTCCTATGTTTAACAACACTGGAACATATCTCTAACCTAGACCTCTAAATTCTTGCATTAATGTGAAGAATGCTCCTTAGGTTGATTCAATAAATATTATAGTTTATCTTTGACTAATTCTTAGTTTTTGGGATCACCACGAAAGTCACCTAAATATCCTAAAATGAAAACTAGAATGAGGAAATGGAATATTTCTCATTCAATGACAAAATATCTAAGGAAGGGAAGAGATAAAGATTATGTAGTGAACAATATGCAACAAATGATGTGAAAAATGAAACCCATTTCCAATGCAACTGTTCCAATTTAAATGCACACACCAAAACCCTAAATTCCACCACAAATATTTTTATTTTCGAATCTCTGAATTTTCGATAATGAAGAAAACTAATATGCAACCTTTAATCACTAATTCAAATAAGATTTTAAAAATTAGGACTAGAACAAAATTTCATCCAAGCAACCAATGACCAAAAAAAATTAGTTTAAAAGTAGCGTAACAATAAGAACAAAGAAAATGTTAATAAATCCTCATTAAAGGAAATCAAACACAAGTGCAAACCAAATGGAGGCTTTAGATGGACTAGAAGATGTTGAAGACTTAACAAAGGACACTTGGAATAAATTTTATCAAAGAGAAAATAAGGATAAAGAAAAATTCATGCAATAATAGGGGCCAACACAGGTGCAAAATAAGCACCAGTGCCTTGCAACATGGTCATATAGAGGGATCTGTAGAGGTGCAACACTCTGTCCCTAGAACAAGGGAATATTTGGTGATGAATGAGGGAATTTTGACACAAATTTTACAATTGATACTCAATGAAAGGTCTCACTAGGTATGTTATTTACTGAATATGATAAATAAGGTATGAAGAGGTGAAATAAACAATAAATAAAAAAAATCCAAAAAATAAATATACCCATCCCTAGCTAGAATCACCAATTTGTTATACAAAATCTACGACTATGGACAAAAGTGTCTTCCCTAGACTCGGTGGCTTATTCTAGAACAACAGAAGGAAAAATTATATATTATTTTCCTTAAAGTAAATAGATGATGGGATCAATCATACCTGTAATATGACGTATGATTCAATCCTTTCTTGCATTGAATTCTCCAATCCTAGATGTCGTCGCCAAAAATAGAACCTGCACAATCAAACAAAACAAGCCAATGATCTATGAAATCTATGTAGCATCATCTAAATAATTCATTCAATGGAACAACATGGCATCAAAATAATTGAAATCATAACATCATATATATGAAAACAAAGAACTCTTTGCATTAATATAAATGTAATGAGTTACAACCAGAAATGGGAGTTGATCTTGGTGAAGAGCTCCTTCAAGTTGTCTTCCCTACAAGGAAATGATCCTATAACTGATGTTTTTGAGGAAGCCCTTATAAAAGTAGGCTAGATATCCGTTTGTAACAGAGGTCATTAGAGGAGGTTTTCGGGGGGAGGTTTTTTCGGATTTTTTTTTTTGCGGTGAGTTTCTTATCATAAAACGCACTAGTGCATTTTATGAAAAACACATAGGTGCATACTCTAAATTGGCCCACCGAGACACCGTTCTCTCCGTACAAACCCGCTCGGTGTGTCTAAGTACTATATTACATTGGTGCCCTACATATAAACTGGCTTGGTGCATCTCCGTAATGCAGCGCACCGTAATGATGTGTGGTGCGCCATTGATAAAATCACCTAGTGCGTCTCAAAATTGAGCGCACCAAAAAAGGGTTAGTTTAAAAAAATTCACTGATCGTGAAAACCTTATTTTTACTTATTTAATGCTTTAGACCTCTCAAACGTTGTTTTGATTTTGTCTTCTAGGAGGTGCACTGCCGATCGGTGCTCCCATTGCCCACATTGTTGTCATCCATTACGCACTATGTGGAGTTTGAATTTTTGAAAACCGTGGGAAATTTTTTTTTTTTTAATTCCTCAACAAATATGCCTCCTCAACGCACAAATATATAGGTAATATACTTGTTTCTCAATAAATAAACCTTTTATAGGATTAATTTCAAAGTAATCGTTTAAAAAAAGATAAAAAATTGGTGCATTGTAGCCATTTGGCTTGGACTGTTTGCAGTTCTACATATAAATTTATAGGCTACACTGCAAACGGTGTTAATGAAAACTGCATCGGGTTCTGGTGAAGTATCAAGAAAACATGCACTCATAAAATTTAAAAAACAACGCGGCAGTGTGGCCGCTTACAAGACCACACCATTGACTATGTAATGTTATAGAGGGGGTGGTGCCTTGACCAAACTAACCGCCCTAGGCAGATAGTTTGGTCAACTCGCTGCCCACTCGACAAAATTACATAGTCAACAGTGTGGTCCTTTACAAGAACATACCATTGAAAATGTGTTGCTGTTGGGAGGTGCATTGACCAAACTATCTGCCCTCGGGTGGTTAATGTTTTCAATGCACCGCAAAAAAATATTTCCTAGTTGCGTGGTGCACAAAAATTGTAAATTTGCACCATGCATGGTGCGTGATAAAGAATTATGCACTGGTAACAACGCATTACTTCATTTTTTGCCGCACCAAGTGTTTTTGTTTCAATAAAAGTTATATATATTTGCAAATACATTTCTCATTTAATAAATATAAATGTATTTAATATGTGAATCATTAAACTGTGGGAGGCATGGGAGAGGGAGAGCCTTTTGTACCCTCACCTTATTACGACAACCACCCAGTTGCTCCAAAGGGAGGCAGGCCTCCTCAATTTCTATGAGGAGGCTACATCGCTGAAGGGGCACATTGGGTCATTGGTGTTATCACTCCACCAGATCTCTAAGGCTAAGAACGAGTCCAAATAGAGGTAACCAGAGACCAATATTTTAGCTTGGTAGCTAGCCCTACCAAACTGGAGAGGGCTCTCTCCAAAAAATCACAGCCAAGAGGGTTGGATGAATTAGGGTTTTAGGCTAGGTATGAGTACAGGGGTTTTTTTGTTTGAATTGGCTTGTTGGATGGGTGAATTAGGTCAAAGAGGCTAGGTCAAGGCAAATAATATTAGGATTTCAGTCCACTAAATGGGGAAAGGTAGGTAGAAAGGATGACACTTCAAGGTTCCACAGTGAGATGGATACGGCTAGTGAGGTGCTAGAAAGAGTAAGACAATGCATGTATTATGTTATCACTCAGATTTTCCTTGAAGTTGTAGAAAAGAGGAAAGGGGTCCGAGGTAACCACAAACCAATCTTTTAGGTACAGAATCTAGCCAATCTGTACCCAGAGAGGGCTCTCTTTGTATAATTTAGCTTTGTTTTTAGAAGATATTAGGCTAGTTCAGGGGTTTTATTTGAATTTGGGTGGTGGAATTAGATAGCTGAGGGAGATATTGAGTAGTTCAGGACATTGGGCTATGGATTCAAAAATATGGCTTCACTGGATTAAGTTTCTAGACAAAAGATGGTTTTACAGGGCAAGATAATCAAACAGAGAACAATTATAGATCTTAAAATTAATGGGACGGAATATAAATGGAGGAAAGGAAATTAAGAATCTTTCAACACATTCATAAGAGGGAAAATTGAGTGATTATTAACAAAGAGAAATTAAGTATTCTTTATTAAATAACCAAAATGCTTAAAATTAGACAAACAGGAGCAATTAAGAATTCCTTGCTTAAACTAGTTTAGAAGAAAACATTTAGAATAACAATGATTAAAATCAGATTACAGTTAAGTACTTTCTGATTTACTCCTTTTCATTAATCATTCAGAAATGAAACACGGTGATATAATAAATAGATATAAAGACTTTAAAACACAAGAGAAATATGACTTATTGATCTGTAGTCTGACACATGAATCCTGTAAAAAGTCTTTCGCTTCAATTCATCATCCAACTTGGCCACAAAAAATTTCTCCAATAGCACTTTATTCCAAATAGTCAATGTTACAACAAAGTCTAAAAAATCCACCTTAAATACTCTGATTGAGGGAGTATTTATACAAAAAGTTACAAAAAATATCTCATAACAACTTTAGATATTATCTAGGATAACTCATAAGTAAATTACAATAAAATAGAGATAGATGGTCTCGTAGATAAGAAAAAATGATAACTGATGTTGTGCTATTTCCATCTTTTGAGAATGTGCTGGAGGCAGGCCCTATGCTTTGGCTCATTGCTGTCATGTTCAGTAACTCTGTGCTGGCTGCTTCGTTTAATTGATATTCTTTGACTACTCTGATACACTTTGACCTTTATTCATCCTTTTATCCTTCTTACCATGACTTACTGTAGTATATAGTCAAAAATTCAAGTAAGGATAATCTTTACAAAAGTTCTAACAGTTCTTCCCACCATTTATCTTCTGGAATTCTAGTCCTTTGCAGCTTTCTGAGAGTTTCATCAGTTTCTGTATACCTAAAGAAATTAGGTTGAACAGGAAACAAATGTTTTACTTCATGCTCAAGATAAAACAAATTTTCCAATTTATCATGAAGATTTTTTCCTGTAGGCAATGCTGTTGTTGATGAACTAGTTGAGGTATTGGCCTGGTTGTCAGTATGCTTGTCCAAATTTTCAACATAATTTTCCAGGTCCATCAATTTATCTTCTGAAACAAAAGGACTAAGAAATCCTTTATTCAACAAAATATCAAATCTTTTTCTGAAGGCAGTGATTTCTTCTTGCATGTCTGAGCATCTTCGTTCCAAATTCTGCATCAGAGTTCTTTTGGTAAAAACTCTCTTTATTTCCAAAATTGTGCCTGTCCTGTCTTGAATGCCAAATTATTCAAGTTGCTGCTTGTTATGAGTATTTAGAAAATGGATGAGTTCATTGGCTTCATCAGGCGTGTTTCCCAATTCTTCTCTTGCAATTAGGACTTCTTCTATAACCAATTTGACTAAATCATTCTATTCCTGTATTATTTGAATTGAGGGCCAGACATCTTTTATTGATTGGATGATGTTGTCCTAAAGAATTTCATTGATTTCCTTTAAAGGCTTCTCCAATGTGAGATCCTTTTCTAATTTATGGACCAACTTTTCTACTCTGTTGACCTCTCTTGTTTTATCTGCAACATTCATCTTTGAGAGGTCATATTTTTGTTCCAAAGAGGTAAGTTGCACCTTTTTTCTCTGTAGTTATGTCATTTGGAGTTTTATCTCATCCATTTATTTTGTTAATTCTTCTGGAATCAAATTGGAAGTATGCACCTGTGGCAATTCTGTTGGTTGACCTGTTGTTGTAGTACCTGCAATTACCTCTGGTGTAGATGGTGGAACATTAGGCTGCTTATCTTTCAATGCATTTTCAAGCTCTTTCTCTGTTTCATTAAGTTGCTCGTTTAGTTTTAAGAGCAAGTCCATTAATTATTCTTCAGAATTTTGTTTTATAATTTCAGCAGTCTTAGGATGTCTTGAGGCTAGTAGCTTTAGTTGTTTTCTCAAAGCTGCAATATCATCATCCTTTTTCTTGATTAATGATTCTATTCCCTTAACATCTTTGGGGTTATGTCCCAATCCAATGATAATTTCCTCCAAAGTTTTAATATTGTTGTCTTTAGCCTGAGAAGAGGCTTTTTCAAGGCTTAATTGAGCATTTGTATTCTCCAAAGAATCCTGCAGTTCCTGGGTCATCATTGATTTATCCGTTAGAGCAGAATAAATCATCTCACCTGTCTGTTTATTTAGCTAAATTTGATCTAAAGGATGAATATCCTTTGCTAATACTTCAAAATTAGTCCTGACGTACTCTGCAGCTGTCTGAGGTTGCTGCACTTTGGGTTTGAAGTGACTCATTAGCATTTTTCCCTGCTAGATGTCAAAAGCTGACATCAACCTTTGTTGATTCTTAGGAGCCATTTTTAAACATTGATTATAAACTTGGAGTCTGAGAGGATCATTCCTGGCCTTGATATTTATGAAATTTATTTTGATGTCCCAAGCATCTTTCACTAGTGGTTTGAAATATGACACTTCTACACCTTGCTGCCTTTGCAGCTCTTTTTTCTATAAAGTAGTGGGTGTCCCACTATTTGCACCTGTTTTCTAACTATCCAATTGTTCTTCCTCTTGACTATCAAGGATTTCATGAACAGATTCCATTTCTGGAAGAGGGTTCAATTTTTGTCTTTTAACATTAGGTTGTCCAGAAGATCTAGTGACAGGAGTAGCTGCTTCAGCATCTCTCTTCTTTCCTTTTTCTACATTCAGAGGAGTCTGTAAGATTGATACTTCTGCTACATTGGTCTGAGTAGGAGAAATTTGTACTTGATCATGTCCTTTAGAAGTCTGAGGTTGTTCTGTCTTTGTAAATTTCTCTGTAACCTGTATATCAACCTCTTTCTCTTTTCCTTTGGATGCTACTGTAGCCAATGCACTGGTTTCCTATAGATTTTGTTGAGAAGTCCTTACAGAAGAAGGACCAATACCTGGTGTCTGTACCTATCCAAAAGAGTCTAGGTCAAGTATTTTTTCAAGGTCTTTCATTACATTTTCAACATTGACCTGTTCACTATCCTGTTCTACCAATGTCCCTTCCATCCATTCATCCATATTGGCATACTTTTCAATTTTTGGGATTCTTTGATGAATGTATGGCGATATTTTATTTTAATTTCTTCTATCACAAATAAATATATTTGGGTCATAAGGTACCCAATAGAAATTTTTTTGTAATTTAAGAAAATATTCTAATATCCTTTCAGCATCCTTACCAACATCTCTAGAGTTACAGACAAAGGGACCTAGCTGGCTTTCAATCCTGAGTTGAGCCTTTTTCTTTGCATTATAGAAATGTAATATATCTGAGTTGATCATTTACCTGAAATACTCTAATGCAAAGAGTTTCATTGGGACATACTTGGGCAACTTGAATGGGCATAACTCACACCCATAAATTTTGATTTCTGTGTGATTCTGGTATAGGTACCAGTCACCTATTCGGTATTGTTTTGAGAGCTGAAGAATTTTCTTGATTTCATTACTGAGCCTGGGAGGAGAGACTCCTGTCAACAAGGTGGTTGCTGGGTGTACAAAAAGATCAATAAACTCATTATAGGAATAAGGATAGTCAGGGGAATTATGAGTAATGACAAACCAAAAGATCACAGACCTAGGATTTCCTTTAGCATCAAGCTTTTTAACATGAAAAGGGAAACTTTTTGATTGGTAATAAAGCATGAGATGATAAATAACAGAAGAATACTTGAACACTCTCTCGTTCTCTAATCTCATGAACTGATCATGGATTTTTTCTGCAATGTAGGATGCAAAGTCATACTTGACAGAAGGGGGTTGTCTAGGGGTGAAAATAGACAACAATACTAGGGTTAATTGGCCAACATACTCACTAGTATTGAAACCCATTATAAAGGATATCATATTCAGAATAATTCTGCCCTCATTAGTGAAAAAAGTATAACAATAAGGGGGAGGGCCTTTGGGCTGATGTTCAAGAAACATAAAGTTCTGGAAAAGATGACTTAACTCTTCATGGGATAATTTGGTAGATTTATAAAATAATTATCCCATGGACAGGGGAGTGAGGGCTTGACCAGGTTGAAATTGCAACATCTCGTTGATAGACTGAGCGGTTATGGGAAAAAAGATAGTCTGACTCGGGGATAAAACTGCTCTTAAATTGGGATCATAGTTTGCATGACAATAATGGATTATCTCACGGAAAATGTGGATTGAGGGAAGAAGGTACATGGGAATATTATATTCTCATAATCTGAAAATATCAGAAACTTTCAAGTAATTGTCTCTGCAGTAGCAAAATATTCTAAGAGGACTTTCACTAAAAACCAGGTCCTTGATTTGGAAGTCTCTGTCGACTAAAGGCAAATAATATAAATCTCTGTGAGGTGCATTCAAGGATGCGACATTTAGAGCTACGGGAACCTCCATTTCTGGTTCTTGTGGATTTAGAAATGAATTTGGGGGTTTTGTAAAAAATAGGGACAATAATTGCAGCTCTGGGAAAAAAAATGATTGAATTGAGCTTCTTTTCAGTCTTCAGTGTGGAATTAAAACCAAAAGAAGGATTTTTTACAGAGTTTAGCAGGAAATTGGGTAAATACCTGTTTACGGGAAATGAACAATGGTTAAATAGGTGCTGGCTACGGCAGATAAACCCTGGATTACTTGACTGCAAATTTCTTCAGCGAGGTAGTAGTTGGCACACTTTGAAAGTTAAATTCGAAATTGGTTGCCCGGGAGACTGATTACTGCATATGATGATGAAAATTACATGGTATGTTTGTTTTATTTTCAAATTCAATAGGTTGGCGAATTTTTTATTGATGATGTCAGCAAGTACGGGGGGATCGTCACGAGAAAGACAGGCGGTAAGCGGTTTCCATTGCACCGCTTCTGGGACAAGGAGGTTTTGGGCAGATGGGCAGCAATTCCATACGATAAATGATGCATGGATTGTACGATCCACAAAACTTCTTGGCCATCGTGCGTTATCGTTCGGACGCGGATGGCTAGCGATATGGATCATAGCCGTTGATCTCATATGGGTTGATCGAACGGTGTTCAGGGCATTAAGGTGACGAGAATTTAATATGGAGGGCTCGATGCAATTAAAAGTTAATTAATCTCATCGTGGGGAGTTTGATTGGCGGGAATTTAATTAATCATGAGGATTAATTAATTCCTGTTTATAACGTGGAAGAGTGATCGGGAAGGATTTCCAACGGATTTTTACCAGAGTTAATAATTAGGGTTTAAGATATATGTCGGGATTTTAACTCAGGTAAGGGTTTTAACCTTAGGTTAGGGAGTTGGGAAACGGGAAAATATACGAAGAGATGGATTATTTTGAAGTTTGGTTTAAACTAAAATTCGGTTTATTTTTTGTTTTAAACACATATTAAATATGTTTAAAGGTTTTATCATATATTTTTATTATACAGTAATTAAATCAAAGCTATTTACTTACCATAGGGGCGGGAATAATATAAAGATACATTTTAGCGAAAGGGAGTATAATGGGGGTGTTTTATTCAAACATATGGGGATTAAATACTTTGACAAAAATTATAATAAATGTGTTTTTGGGTATTTTATAAATAAGGAGCTATATATAATAGGAGAATTTTATTCTCATAGGGATTTAAATAATAAATTAGAAATTAATATGAAAAATGAGCTAAAGCACTAAGTATAAAACATTAGAATAATGTATTTAACTTATGCTTGCATGAAAAGGGTTTTTTATGGAATATTGCATGATTTTCCTAAGTAAAATGGGGATTTTACTTTAGGAAAATATTTTTTAGAGGTGAATGAATATCATGATGAATGATTTTAAGTACTTAGGTTTTTCCAATTATTGGGCCGAGGGTCTGGTCCCTCCAAAAGTCAAGGAAATTCCTTGAGCCCCTCTAATTTTCAAATACCTTAGTACTTAGGGGAAATTAGTGAACTGTTTAGGGAAAAATGAGAAGGGAAGTTAATAATTTGACTTTGCCTTACTTGAAATTCTTCCAATGTATGGTCTGCCTTTTCACTTGTGATGAAAATAAAAGATTCAACACATCTAAAGCCATCATTCATCACATGTAATTCAGCAACATCATCTACCTACCCTACCTACTTTACTCTACCATTTTTTCTTCTTTATTATGGTGCACTTAGACTGGCAAACCCTTATCACACTTTTTCTTTTACATATGAAAATCTATCTAGTTCTAACCTTACTACATCCAAGGGCTCAGATTAAATTGTTGATCTTCTTTTATTCACTCTACCTATCTACTTATCTGCCAAGATTAAATAGTTTGGTCAGATTTTATTCTCTATCTCTAAAACATAAAATTGAAAGATGAACTAGCCAAGCTTGTACTGTTTGACTATTCATAAATTGTGGCATAGAATACAAGTTGCACACCATTTGATTATTACATCAGAGAAAAAAGTAGTGGAATTTAGACTTGCACACTTTCCTTGGCCTTTCTTTTGGTGGGGTTCATTTTCTTTCACTTTTTGGCCATTTTTATTTTTTCACCCTTTGATTTTTCTTTTAGGGTATACCCTCTTTACATTTTTTAAATTTTTTGATTTTTTAACTATATGGAAAACCTTTACATGAAGAAAAGGTATGAACATATTGCATATTTCATCAAGTGAATCATGAAATATGACACCTATTGGTATAGGAGTCTAACATATTCTTTCTAAACTGAAAAAATGAGACAAACTATAAAGATTTTCCCAAAACAGAGCATAGAAGATTTATTATGCTTATTTACTTGAAAATCAACATATAATAGAGATGAAATGGATCATGGAGAGTACAAAACATTAATACATATACAATAGGAGAAAAAATGTTAAAATTCCATACCACAGGTATCCAAAAGAAATAGCTGCAACTCTTTCATTAATTTCCTGCCAAATACTGATTACACTAGATTCTCTGATCAATTCAACAACATTCAACAATATCCAACCCATGAATTGAGTCATAAGTGAAATATATACACATAAAACAACCTATCCCAACCTTATGGGTCAAATTCCTAAGTTGAGAAGTTGTTCCACAAAAAACTGAACTGCATAGCTATAGTGTAGGGAGGTCAAACTGACTCATCCCTCACTTTTTGGATACTGATTCATTACATCTCATCAGGAGATTTTAACTAATGAATTTACCCCTAGGTAACTGAAAATTATGATTATTAAATTTACATACTTGAATTACATTGGTAAAAACCATCATTTCCAAGGTGAAACTGAGAAAACTGAAAAGATTTACAAATTTTAGGAAACATAGAAAAATGGTAAATGGTGCAACGCCAGTGTAAAAAGAGCATTGCCAACTTCAACTCCATTTTTGAAGGGTTTTCGAGACTACAAATTGAGCTCAGGATAGCTCATTGGAAATAATGTCTTATATAGTTTCCATATATGTGCCTAGGTTCCAAAATGGTGTTTATTTTACCCTTCAGAACGTAATTCTCCCAAGACTGGTCAAAAGTGCAGTGCCAACCTAAAAAATACGGTAGAAACATGTTTTTTGACATTTTGACTGACCAGTTGGCCCAAAAAAACTTAGAAATTTGCTATGGTGTTTGTATTTGGCCTTCTGAATCGAATGGTTCCTTCATTTGTTTCATTGGAGGTCCCTAGAAAAAGTGCAGCACCTAGGCCGTCGCACTTTTGACATTGCCACTTTGTAAAACTGCCAAAATGTGCAAAAAACTCAAAATTTTCAAAACTTGCCCAAAATTTCTTGAAAATTGTGCTATGGATACCTGATGATGTCTGCTAAAAAATGAGGGATGCCTCTGTAAGCATGTGAAGCTTGTATCCCTCCTTTTTCTTGGCTAGGTTTTGCTTGTGTTTTTCCTGTAAATGCTTGAGTTTGATGCTACAAGCCTTGTTACATGTGATGTACCTATTTGACAATTTTTTGAGCATTTTTGTCCTTTTTTACATTTTGGAGGAGCTTCTAACGATGTATGTTTACCCTTTCAAGCCATGTTTCTCTGTCATCCTCAACCTCCTTGGCAATCCTTTCCTCAAAAGTCATTTTTTCGTCTTCAATTCTCTAATGTTGTAAAGCCCTCTTAAGTCCTCTTGTTTTTGGTTCTTTTCATTTTATTTGGATGTCATGTTGGTCAGGGTTAGTAGGTTGCATTATTTATTTACCTTTCTTTGTTTTAAGCAACACTAGCTCCATGAGAATTTTCTTATTCTTCAGCCTCTTATTATCCTGCTCAAGAAAATAAATGACAAACTTAGATCTCTCTAAGTTAGTCTAAAGCTCTATGATATGGGTATCCTTAATTTTGACAATTAAATTGGAGGCCTTATGATAATCGTTATAATCCAAGTCAATAAGGTCAAGTTATGTCTCTATCTCACGGAGGTCTTCCTCCTCATGGATGACTTCCTCATGAACATTTTCCTTTCTCATCTTTTCCTTTACCTCCTGTACCTTCTTTGTTGATGAAGAAGGCAAGGTCCCTTCCACTTTTCCTGGATAAAACACTTTCCTATACCCTATTTGATATTTTATAGCCAATGTGCACATTTCAGCCCTTTTAGACTTGCTGACCATAGCTCTGCTAGGTGACACAATCTGGCCCTAAAATGGTGATGGTGGTGGTGAAATGGGTGTAGTAGGCTGAGTTGATGAAGGAGTAGGTGTTGCGGGATGAGCTGAGGGAATCCTATCTTCAGCATGTTGATTAGTAGGATGAGATGAAGAAGGCATATCTTCAGCAGGCTAAGCTTGTGGAGTTATGAAGTTATAATTGGAAATGAAGGTGTCCCATGAAATATGCAATTGGTTAAGGTGATTGAGGAAAATTATCTTGATGAGAGAGTGGTGAAATAGGTTGTTCATTTGATGGTCATAATCTCTCCTTTGTACAATGTATGCCATTTTTTCTATGCTCCTGAATATATAGTATGGTATATTTTGAAACTAACTCTTGTGAAGTGCATACACAGTCTAATATGATATGTATAGAGTCTGGAGAACACTCCTTCACAAGATAAGTACTTCATGATGATATTCATCATGGGGATATACCTATCAAGGAGGTAGTTGAAAGGAAAAACTCTCATTCTTTCACTTTTTTACATTGGCTTGATGAATGGATGATAATAGTGATCATCCATGTCTTTGGATTTAAACCATGTCTCACCCATGTTTGGAATCCTAGTGGCAGGACCAATGATATATGTAGATATGGCTAAAGTTACACCTGCAAGGGTCACCTGATTATCTTTTAGGTTTGAAATGAAAAGTATACTTATAATAGGATGGTGTTGAACTCTTTCAATCATATTGCAGAAATCAAGGAAACCAAAATATTGAAAGAAAGAGTCTGTTGTTGGTGAAGCCATTAGTTCTCTACTGTTGGTAGGCTCCAGCCTTATTATTCTTCC
This sequence comes from Pinus albicaulis, assembly GCA_034641835.2. Taxonomy (NCBI): domain Eukaryota; kingdom Viridiplantae; phylum Streptophyta; class Pinopsida; order Pinales; family Pinaceae; genus Pinus; species Pinus albicaulis. The sequence continues at coordinate 464,710,183 of CM076573.1, forward strand.
TCCCTTATGTGGCCTTATTTCTTGCCTATCCTCATCTTCTTTTATATCTTCCTCTTCCTATCCTCCTCTTCCTCCATATTAATCTATGTCTTCTTCCATGGTGTTTTTTCTCTAGAAACCCTAGGGATGAGGAAATGGGAGTTGGGATAGGTCTAGGGAGTGAGGATAGGTCTAGAAAAAAATAGGGAGATGGGGGCAGGGATTGTTCAGCTTTGGGAGGTGATATAGGGTTAAAGTTCTTAGGTAATTAGAAATGATAATTTTATTGCAGGTTTTGGGTATGGGTGCCTAGGAAAATTGAAATACCTAGGACTTAGGGTTTAGGGGAAAAGGGATTTAGGGAAAGGGATATAGTGTTGTAGGGCTAGGGATAGGGTTTATAGTGATGTAGTTTTATAGGTCAATTTTGGCATCATCCCCCATGACATGGTCAAACAGGACATCATCCCTAGCACCAATGAAATAAGGTATATCATCCCATATCATTTCAATTGTTACATGCCCTATGTTATGATTCAACCCAAAGTTGAGGTTCATACCAAGATTCCTAAGGGACCATTACGTTGTAATGCTGCTCCTGGTCGAGCTGCTCATGCGTATAGCATAGTAGATGATTTGGCACAATCTCCTACTGCCATTTCCACATTGGAACTCCCCCAGTCATGCCCTTCCCAAAAGAAGGATCTGCTATCTGTCGTGGGTGCTGTAGATCCTGCCGATGACCAAATGATTGTTTTCAACGCTCATCAATCAGACCATCCTCCTCTTCCTACTTCCATTGCCTTCCAAATCCCAGTCAAAATCCAGAATGCCAACATTTCTCGGTGTATAATTGATGAGGGGTCATCCACCTGTGTGATGTCTGCTTCGGTTTGGAAGCAACTCAGATCTCTTGAGTTGGCCCCTTCCACGATCACCCTTCGAGCGTGGGACGACCACGCCTCCCAGCCCATTGGCCTTTTCCATAATTTTCCTATCACCCTTGCCGCCAAGACCGTTTGCATTGACGTCGAAGTCATCGACGCCCCTCTAGACTAAAACATTCTATTCGGGCGAAGCTACACCTATGCCATGTCTACTATCCCATCTGCGGTTTTTCGCAAGATGTGTTTTCCTCACAATGGAAAGATAGTCACCATCGACCAGTTGACTTACCATGAGCCACCGTCTCAGACCTCCCCGGAGACAACCATCTCTTCTGTAGCCAATAAGAAAACCGTTGATTCCTTGACCAGCGTCTCCCCCGACGTCTACAAAGATTCCTCCCTGCTTGGAAATTTTCCTGGTCTCCCCCCTCCTCATATCTCTGATCCCAGATTATCGAATGTTTGCATGATGCAATCATCTCGGGCCGCCCTTAAACGACTAGCTTCGGCTAGTCAGCAACCTCAGACTCAACCTCACCCACCGCAACCTACTCCTAGCCATTCATCTTCGCCAGCCGGACCTCCTCCTTCTAGCCCTTCTCCTACAGATGGTATCCCTGAACCCCTCTATCCTCCAGGGTCGGTTCCCCCAGGCCTCAATTAGCTCAGACCTATCCCTCCTAGTCATTATCCCGCTGGTCAGATACCTTTCTTGTCTCCCCCTCCCGGAGTCTATACGGTCCCTGTCATGGCCACCCTCTCTCTCCCTAAGCTGACCCTGGGCATACCCGTCTGGTACCTTGACCCTCCAGCCGCTACCCCACCTGGTCACCCCAAACCCTATCTCACTTTGACACCGGTTCAACCAGTCCCCCTCGCTTCCTCCATTGCCACCATGCCCCCTGCACCTCCCCAGGACCCTACCCCTGTGGTGACAGCTCCAGGAAAGAAAGGCAAAGCTCTCAAAGGGGCATCCAAAGACAAGGTCACCCCGACTGACCCAACTCCTCCTCCGCCCGCAAAGCCCTGCACCTTGTGTGATGTCGTCAGTCATGCCACCCATAATTGTCCTGAATTTCCCTGCATTCAACCCATGGTTAAAGCCATGTTCCCTGAGTCTACGGTCCCTGACCCCTCTCTCTCGTCCTCGTCCGTAACCAAAAACCCCAAAACTATTCGCACCAGCAAACCCTGTGCTTTTTGCGGTGTCCATGGCCATTATTCCCACCATTTTCCTCACTTGACACATTACTACGCCTCTTTAGAAGTAGTCTGCGAGTATGAGGTTGAAAAAAATCAGTCCGCCTCTCCCATCCTCGCACAGTATGCTTCGGGTCAGCTTGAGGATCCCCCGGCTCCCATCGACATTCCCCCCCCTGATGTCCAGATGATGGAGTCTACTACCACCATTATTTACCTATCATCCTCTGTGCGACCCTTGGAGCACATTCCCCTTGAATCCTCCCCTGTTGTTTCGCTTGACCCCCCTTCAACGACCACCCTGGGCTCCCCATATTTTAACCATTTGTTTCCCTGTTCTTCTGTCATTCCCTGTGACGATCCGTATGCGAGCCTTTCTTCCCCTACGGATGATTTAGGTAACTTTTCCGTGTCATGTGGTGTCCCTTCCACTCTTCATCCCCTCTTTTCCCATCTGGATGCCTACTTGGGAGCCTTTTCCACCCTTGACCTGCTCTTTTCCGCCCATACATGAGATAACTCCACTCGTATCTCTGTTGACCTCTGCAGCCCAAGTCCCTGCCATACCTCTCATAGCCCTCATATACCACCCTCTAGTTTTTATATGAGTCATAGCCATCCTGCTCATCGCACTCCCTCCCGCAGTTGTTGCTCGATGTCTTTTGTACACTCATGATGTCGTCATTGTCCCTCCTCCCCCCATTTGTTGTCTTGTAACACTATTCCACAGGACCTCCCGTCCCCACCCTATATCGTTTACGTCGATGGTGCAAGTCGTTACTCCCGGAATCTAGCCTCGGTAGGTTGGGCCATTTTCACCCCCTTGCATGCCCTTGTGCTCTCAAATGGGATCAGCATTGGTACTGCGACCAACAATCAGGCCGAATATGATGCAGTGCGTGGTCTCTTAGCCGATGCCCTCTTTCATCGCATCCTCCATCTGCATGTTCGTTTAGATTCCCTACTTCTTATCATGCAACTAAATGGTGTCTATCGTGTGTGTAATCCTGTGCTATTTAGGCGATATTTACGAGTGAAACTCTTGATACGTGAATTTGAAACCATAACTTTCAACCATGTACCTCGAGAAAAGAATCACTATGTAGATAGTATTGCAAACCATGTTCTAGATTGGCATTTATCACACGCATTTCATACAAGACAATAACATTCATAATCATTAAAAAAGATGCATATCCATAATATGTGTCGCGAAACATGTGTTTTAGAGTCCATCTACTCTGATACATTTGACATGCCCATAGCATGTTACAGAAAACTCAAAACTGGGGGCACCACCTGCCCTTAGATACACACTAGGGGGTACCACCTGCCCCACACCTAATCACTATCTGGTGGATCTCGAGCCAATGGCTCTGCTCCTACAGCCTGTAGATCACGTATCCCCTGACTGGCCATCGCCATGCGCCGCATGACACCTCCCCATTCCTAGGGTAGACCAATACATGGCTCTATGTACTGGTCGTCCAAGTCTTGCCACCCGCGCTCTGACACTCTGGTCAGCAACCTTTCGCATATACGGCGGATGTCCTCCAGAAGGGCGGCCGCATCCTCATTATGCACTGCTCTCGACCCACTCGGACCTGCAGCTCCAGATGCTGCCGGTCATCCCATATATCCGGCTAGTTTTACCGGAGCTATATCTGCATATCAAAAGTACATGAATTAGTACCCTATCTACTATTCATTAACTTTAACATGCACAAAAAAGAATAGTTACTTTTCACTTACCATCGGGTCCCCATACTCGACCAGGCGAAAGTGGTAGGTCTGGATCCCCATAATAACTCATCCCACTATAGGGATAGTCATCTATGTATAACGGCATCTAATCCCAATGGGCAAAGAACTTAGGTCAAAACACCCGTCTGATCGCCCCTCCTCCTCCTCTACACAGTAGTTGCCCCCACCAGCGCATCCTGGGCTCTCTCGGGCCCCCATCTGAGAGTTGTATACGAGGTTGTAAGGTCGGAATCTTCTCAAAAAAGAAGGAGCATAATAAAGTCCCATACGAGAAATCGTGGTTCACTTGCCGCTTGCAAAGAGACAACTGTCATTTTAACGACACCAACATAATTTGGGCCCACCCATAGTAGGTCCCACTCAACACACTCTCTACGATCATCATCTGCCCCCCAGTGATGTGATGGAACGCCTGGTTGCCCAGGATCCGCAGCACCGCTGCGGCCACTGCCCGGGTCTCCAATCTCTCTAGGTCCCCGATCGGTATCTGTGTCTCTTTGACTTGGAGACCCGGTCGAAAATGCCACTCCACAAACTCCATGATGTTTCGCCCCCGCGGTAACACTGGCTGCATATTTTCCACCATCCCAAGTGGCGGGAGACCTGTCAGGAAATACACATCCTGGACTGTCAGTTCGATCCTTTGCCCCTGCACTACAAAGACCTCATGCTCTGGATCCCAATAACTGATAATCTGGGCCAACAAGGGCTCTCCATCTCCCATCAAAGGGTTCTCCAAAAACTTTAGAACCCCAAACCTGGCCAACACACGATGGACACCCTGATCTGCCTGGATCCCTGCCCGTAATGTACCCAGGTCTCTCTCTCTCCAGTTCACCCATATATCTGCCATATCTAGACAAAAAACATCATCTTTGTTAGCCTACAGATAGGGAATACTGTAACCAAACACGAAAACCCAACTCTTAGCCATCAAACAACACTAAAACCCCCTCATCTTCCAGGTCACACTTTTCTTCCAAATCCTGGGACAGGTCGCACCTTTTTTCTCAAAACTTGCATCCCAGGTCGTAGATTTTGGCCCAAAAAGTGCGACCCGGCTGAAAATATGCAAGGGGGTTTGTTCCTAAGATTCTGGGCCCTAATCTGAACTTTCAATCCATCAAAATGAAAGAGTAAGGTTAGGCCTCTTACCTGCCACTGACGGATCTCGATTCCAACGGTCAATTTGTCCGCTATGCTTGCCGCAAGATTTAGGGCCTTCTCTCCTCTCTACATTCACCACAGCAACACTAGCAAATGAGTGGATTTGGAGGGAAAACTACCTTATTAAAAGAGAACCCTTGTTTCTTCTTTCGCCTGCTGTGACCATACCGTAGCTCCGTTTGACAAACCGTCTGCACCGTTGGAAAGCTGTCACCCAGCCCTCAAATGGGTATCTGTTAGTTTTTTCTGATTTGATGCTTCACCAGGACACATTTTGTCCAAGATGGGTCACTTCACCTCCACCCAAAATCGAATTTCCTCACTTACAACACTTGTACTTGGGGCACCACTTTGCCTCCATACTTGTCTTTGTTTGTGTCAATTTTCGTCATGAGTTATCATCTTGTACTCATGTTTTTCGGGTCCCCCATGGGCTCTTTTCTGTGTGGCAGCACCATCGAGTCGCCCTTTTTTAGAGCATCCAAGTTGATTCATCATCACATTCATGGAGTCTATCCCGATTCCCTTTGTACCCCGCTATAATCCTCCATCCTTCATTGCTTGATCCCTCTCTTGTGTCACACATTATGGCCTTCAGTCCCATTGTCCCGTATCCCTCATGATCTTGTGTCAGTCGCTGCCATGTCATTCCTGCCCTTTATGCTCTAACAAGGGAAGTCATCCATTCGCTACTCAGTTCCCTCCATTTCACCATCATCATTGGTATTAGTCTGTCAGTCGCTCGACTATTTTCTCTTGCACCTTAGTTGAAGATCTCTCATTGCCTCACCTATGGTAGACCTCCTTCTGTCGACATCAGCTCATTCATTCCAGAAGGCCGGTCTAGAGGGCAGTGTACCTTGGTTCCAGCTTCCACTCTTGTTCGTTGCCTCGGATCAGGCAAAGGAATTTCTCCTTACCCTTTGAATTGATTTTTTCTCAGCTCCCACTCCTTTCAGCATGATCGAGATCCGTATACTTGATGGTTCAGTGATGCAGCAGTAGCTCTTGGTGATTCCTGGGTTTGTGTGAGATGTCTCAGCCCTCATGAGGGGGTGGCCCTGTAGGTAGCCCCCCACATGCCCGGATGACCTCTTCATTATAGCCTTTGATGCAGCTCCATATATTTTATGATGTCGTCCTTAGCCGCTTGCAGCGCCTTTTTGATTTGCATGTATCAGTCAGATTTTGCAAGCCCTTCCCATTTTCAGGGGGCATTTGGGTTGTATTTGTATCTCACATACTCAGATATTATTGTATAAGTCCTGGCTGTTATCCCAGGCACAGCATGTATGTGGGATCCTTCATTATATTTCTATCTGGCTCATGTTTATGCCGGTTGCACTTTATGGTTCGGTCCCTTGTTTACTGGACACACTATTCTTTTGTACTTTGTCTCGGCGGGCATAGGTATGCCTCCTCCGCCGCCTTTAGCACAGGTACCCTCTCATAAAAAGAGACTTGTTGAACCTGTAAGTCTCGTCTCCTTAGGGTCTAGTTCTTCGGCACATTAGTCTACCTTACATCTCTCTCTCCAACTTCCCTTTTGATGTCTGGTGATTGAGTTCTTAAAACGTACTTTGGTCATACGATTTGCTCCTAACACTCGCATGCTGGGGGGCAATCTGTTACACCATTTTTTTGTCATCTAACCTACTATCATTAGATGGACCCAAGTACACCATGTAAGACCAATTTTACCCTAAGTAAAATTGCCTTCACTATGTAAAATAACTTAATAAAACACATTTACTAGGTTTTTTATGGTCTAAACAGGAAACCCCAAAAGGAAATATTAAACAAACCAATATTTGTTTGATTTTCATGGTCATGTTTAACCAAAAACAATGAAATTAATTAGATAAATATTTATTTATCTTATTATTTTCTAGGAATAATTATTTAAACCTTATTTAAATAATATTCCTTGTTAAATATGACTAAATCACCCATAAATAATTAAATAAATCATTATTTATTTGATTATCTTTTAACCACCTCCTTAAAATGATAAATAAATCATTTATTTATTTATTATTCACAAATAAAGTGATTTGACCCAAGTCAAATACTTTTTCCCTCCAACAAATATAATAAAATATTCCATAAAAGGTGGATCTAGATTTGGTTAATGTTATTTTAATCATGCACCAAGATCTAGAATGACCCAATATTTTGTTATAAATAGGAGTGTTTTTCCTACCACTCTTCACCTTTTGTTGCCTACTATATCACTCTAGATCTAAACTCTTGGTCTGACTTTGAGCCATTATCATTGTCATATTTTCCATTATTTGTTGTGTGAGCTCCCTTTGAGTTCTATCTTTGTCTGGGTTTTCTACACCAACAGGAGAGAGAAATGCTAGATCTGAAGTGTTGAGGACTTCCAAGAACCCATCCCATTGAGGAGAATTGGAAACATCTTCTTGTTTTCCTCCGAGGTGCACTTAATACAAAAAATTCTTTCAAAAATTGTTCTTGTCTTGTCTATTGGATATATGGAGCAAAACCTTATTTTTACTACTTAATGTCTTTCTATGCATAGATCTAGTTTTTTGCAGCTCTTGTCTTGATGAACTAACTGTAGATCTGAAGATATTGGCAGCCATATTTGATGTTAGGGCTATTAGTTATGCGTAGCTAAAGTGGTCTTTTTTCGTACACTTCGACAAAGGATTCATACTAACACCCTAAGAGAATAAAAATTCATTCATGACTTCTATTGTGAGATTTCCAAGGCTTGGAGTATATGTTATATCACTTATGAGCTCATCAATGCTACCTCTCAAGGGACTAACTGTGTTGCATATGAATCTCCCTCCATTCAAGGGTGCACTGTAATGCACTTCCCAACATTCAAGGGTGTGGTTGTCAAATGGGAGCGAGATTCTCATTATTGTGGAATCTCCACATGGCCAGTCCCTTCTAGAAGATTCCATATGTGTCAAAATTAGAATCCAAGTGTCCATCCAACACCTTTGAACTTGGAAACATGTATTACCTATTATTAGAAAGTCATTGATTGGGAAACTACCTTCAATTTCCCTATAAATTGAGCACAGATCCTAATGCTAGGGAGGGAAGAATTTTGGTAAAGAAATGTTGTTGGTTCTCAATTGAGAGAGTGAAAGAAATGATATGCTGTTGGTCAGATGTTAATTTTGATGAGGTTGGGATGAACGTGGAGCTGGTGACATCAAATCGATCATTCGTTTTAACCTCCCCCTTCTACTATTTAATAATGATTGTTGTTTATTTTCCCATATATGTATCTGTTTATGTTTCTATTTCTGATGCAATGGATTCTTGAATGATATATATGTTTCACATTTAATAGATTTAAATGAGTAATATAAATAGACATTTGTATATTTCAATTTCTTTGTTGTTCTCTGTTTATTCTTGCAGGAATCAATCTGGCGATCTAAGTTGGATTGGAGGTGACAACAAAAGCGACAGAAGGAGAAGAGGAAGCACTTGGACCACAAGTAGGCTCTTCTATCATTTTGTGTGTCTATTTATTCTTAGAGAAAGTGATATCAAATTCTTTCATATGTTGTTCTAAGTGCCTAGCACCACACTTAGGGAATTTGATCTATCCGTAGATCATAATACTACATAACAAATTGGCAACTCCACTTGGGAGTTTCCTATCATTCCTGGTGTTTTTTCCTCTGCTTATCCACCCAATAGCATCTACTTTCGGTTATTAAACTTTTGAATGAAATGATTTCATTAGAAGTGTGTTCTATAGCTTGAATTTTGAATCTCTACTGCGCCCAATGCACTATTGGTAAAGACACGGTGTACTGCAATGCATTGTCTCGCACTCAGAGGTGCATTGTAACGCACTGTCTCCCTTTAGAGACCATTTTTCCCCCTTAGCCAACCAAATTCCATTTTACTTTTTCATTGCCATCATTCTCAACTATTTGTTTTTTGTGTTTTCAATTGTCTGATACCTCTTAGATACAAGTGAATTTTCCTGATTCTTTCTCCTTTAAAAAGTAAGTTTGTTCAATGTCTCTTTAAGTGTTTTTATTTATCATTGACAAATCCAATTCAAAGTATTTTATTTCTGCATTAGATCCATTCAAAAGGAAATTGTCATTAAATTCTTCGTTTCCTATAGGAAAAATTGTAGTTCCATTCTTCTTTTTTCCTAAACGAGAGATTTTTGTTAAATTCATCATTTATCGAAGAAGAAAACACTTGGATTTTGTTGATTTGATTGATATAGTTTCCTTTTTTCATTCACATTAAGGGGATTGAAATGAAAAACCTACATTTTCATATAGTGAATTTTGTGTTTTTCATAGGAAAAAGTTAGGAAAGATGCATATTAGTTTGTGCTCTTTTTTGTTTTCTCTCAAAACTTATTTCTCTTTCCCTTGGTAACTAGGATTTTTCATTGAAAAATTTTCTTGTCATTTCAGTTTTCATTTTAGGAATTTCCATCACATCATCGCAGTGAACCTCAAAATGAAAATTGATAAACAAGATCAACTTAAAATTTACATCAATTTACCTAAAAAAACATTGGATCATAACGATAACATTTAGAACATATAGGCTAGAGACGTTTTCTGACATCATAAAACATAGTAGGTATCATTAATTTTCTACAATACATTTCAAGTGTGATACCTCACTCCACATACGTAAGTATATAAAATCTCATCCACGTACCTTCGGGTATATCGGGCAGTGTTCTTGTACGAAAAGTATAAGGGGGTTCTCTCACTATGTGGTTTCACACTAGACAACACTAATACAAACTTGCGCCTCCACGTACCTTCGCGTATATTTGGGAGGAAAACTTTAGGTGTCTATCCATCCATAGTGAAGTGAGTCGGTCACCTTGTAAATTTTGATACACCGACCACAACATTTTGGGAGATCACATTCTCATACTTCTTGGTTCACTAGGAGGTATTCTGCAGTTCACAGTTTCTTGGTAAACCTTTTGCCTATAATTACCCTTTTATTTTGTTTATTTGTTTTTTGTCATAAAAGAAATCAATCATCATGGAAGAAGAACATTCTTTTCCCCATTTTTCACGTATAATAGCACTGAAAGCACCTTTACCACTCGAAGCTACTTCTGGTCGGAGAAGCCAACATCGCTCTACTGAAACTAGTACTATCAGTACCTCTAGTCCGACATCATCCTCATATATAGAAAAGTTGCCACAATTTGTTTCTACCAATACTAGTTCATCTACTATTGTCAAGATGGAGTCGTCACAACTACCCATGGTCAAGATCCATAGAACTAGTGAGACCATACCTCCTGAACCTGACGTTGCTCAACTCGAAGTTGATCCAAATCCTATCTCTTTTTTTCCAGAACATATGCATCCAGAAGTCAAACGACTGGAATTTGTTCCTATATCGGTCACTCCACAATCTATTGTAGCCATTGAGTCTCCCATATCGCGAATTCAACCTCTTGAAATATACTTTGGGCCTGATAGTGAAATCCTTGCACCTGGTTTAATTTCGATTGAAGAAATACCAGAAGACGAAACAACTTTAACTCCAACTCATTTTGGGGCGGAGCTTTACCTATATGATTCTTTTCCTCAATCACCTACCTCTGCCTTTTTTGATCATGTGTCTATTATAATTCCTGTATATCCAATAGGGTATACATTTGGTCGAATAACCATGCCTGAGCCAACATCTTCAGTTGGACCATCTACTCCAGTTGTGACAACAACTGCTCTCACTAACTCGTTTATTAGATCCTTGTAATTTTTCAGATTGGCAAGACCAAATGGAAAAGGGTAATACCAAACCAAATTTGGAGTCCTAGGACCTAGCCTTCATGGACTCAAAGAGGGCTCTCTCTATATTTGTGTAAAAGATATGACTTGATTGATTTAGGATGTTGATTTTAGGCTAGTCAAAATGATAGGGTTGCTTGTTTTGTTTTGTTTGGTTCGGTTCCTTGTTAATTATAATAGATAGAGTAAGAGAAATTCAAACCATTGGAATATGGGGTCTTTGAAAGGCTTGAAAAGTAAAATAATAAATAAAGGATTTTTCATATGGCAAGTTAAGAAAGCCAAATGGATCTTAATAGCTTATGTGGGTGTAAAATGAACATTAATTTCCGAGTTTAGTAGGTTTAAAGGGCAATTAAGAATCCTTTAACATATACTAGAAGAAGAGGAGCCTTTAAGATCACTATGTTTTAAGAAATAACCAAAGGGTAGGGCACACCATAAACTTCTCTGGCCAGACTTCAGTAAGTAAAATTTGAGACAAAATTCCAGCAAACCTTAGAGAGCAGGGAACTCCTAAATTCTCTAGTTATTTACCTTCAGAGAAAGAAAACATTTAAGATGACATACAAGTGATGATTAAAGAGCATGGAACTCCTAAATTCTTCAATCATACTCTAAAAGACCTTCAAAGTGACTATTCAAGATGGACTAAAGGATAGGGAAAACCATGAACTTCTTTAGCCAAACCCTAATCAGTAAACTTCAAAGAAAAGGTCATAAAAACAATGTTTCAAGCTACACCAAAGGACATGGCATACCATAAAATTCTTTGGCTTGAATCTATTAAATCAATTTTAAGACAACAAGCTAAGTGGAACCAGAGAGTAACTAAGAATTCTCCAATCAGACCCAGCAAAGGAAAACATTTGAAGAATAGAAGGCAGACATACTTAAGTTTCCTCTAGCAACATATCTTAAACTAAATTTTATGCTCTATTGCAAGAGAAAAGATGAACAATATGTAAAACATAAGGAAAAAAATACAATATCAGAACAAAATCACCATTTAAACAAGTTCATTAATCCTATTAATATTCTTTCTCCATTGATGATCAGTCCCAAACATTCACAAAACTCCAAAGCCATCTTCTTCACAACTCAAAATCTATATTATATTGAGCTCAACAATCTGCCAACAAAATTATGAAGCATACATGCAGTATTTATCTGAAAAATGAGGAGGTGGAACCCTAGCTACTGTTACAAAAGTCATTTATTACATAGTAAATGTATTTGACCTTTGACACCATCCAAGGCCCAAGTCAAAATATCTAAAACTCATTAATTGCAAAAATAACTTCTAACATAACTATTTGAGCTAATTTTGGAATATTTTGAATTTAATACTCCAAAATGTTTTTTTCAATAACTCCTGGTAAGGGTGTAGCTCCAAGGTATAGGGGCACAGTGCTAGTGCAAACACATAGCGCCAAGACTAGAAAAATAACCTATTTTGCAGATGAGTTTTGGATGACTTCCCAGTGTCCAAATGCAGTCCATGATAGCTCATTGGAAATCATGTCCTGTCTAGTTTCAATATCTGCCTTCAGTTTATAAAATCATGCCCATTTTCCTTGCCAAAAATCACTTCTCCCAAGACTTCAAAACTTGCAATGCCAGTGCTGAAAAGAGGGTAGAAAGGTGATTTTTTAGTAGTTTTTGGCCCTTTTTGAGGGACCAAGTTTGCTCCAAATGGCCTGAAATTTTATAAGGATTATGTCCATGGCATGAGGAACATGAATATGTTGAATTTTTCCCATTTGAGTGCCCCAAAAAAAATCACAGCTCCAGAGACACTGCACGTTTGGCCAAATTTTCTGCAAGCCAAACTGTCAAAAATAAAAAAGGTGCACAAAGGTGCCAAAATTGGAAATTAGCTTGTTGATTAGGATTTAGATGCTTGAAGGGACACAAAAACACGAATTTTGAGCTTCTCCTTCTCTTTTTCCTCATTCATAGCCTGAACCTTTGCAAGGGCTCGTTTGAGCTTGGCCCTTGCAATCATGTTTCTCATGGAATAATAGTTTTCCATATTCCTCTACATGTTAGTGTCTCTCTTGGCCTTCTCTAGCTGACCCTCTAGGTTCAATTTTTCCCTCTCAAGTCAAGATTCTATATATTTTTGTATTTCTATGGCAATCATCTCACTTGGAGTGATTTTCTCTGCCAATTCTGCTCCTTTCTCTCTTTCCCATGCTAAAGCCTTCTTCAACCCAATTGTCCTTGGTCTCTTCCTAGGAAGCTATTATTCCTCATCCTCACTATCATCAAAAGTGCCCAAGGTCTCATCTAGCAAAGCCTTAGCTCTTCCAGCCTCTTTCTGAGCTCTGATTACTCTGAACTCACTCATGGCCTTCTTTGCCTCTAAATGCTTATTCTCTAAATAAAAATAGTTAATTACATTATTTTCCCAACCAAGATTATCTTAAAGCTCACTAATATTGGCATTCTTGGTTTTTAGCAGCATATTGGTAATCCTCTCCTCATCCTCATCTTCAAGGTCAATTATCTGAAACTCTTTCTCAATTTCATGCTTGTCCTCCTACTCAATAGTGATAGGCTTTGTGACCTTTTCCTTACCCTAATCAAGTTGTTTTTCCAGTGAATAAGGCATGGCTTCTTGCACCTCAAGTGTAGCAAACATATGTCTATAGCCCCTCCGATATGTCAAAGGAAAAGGCTCTATGTCACTCATTTCAGTGCCACCTGTCTCAATGTTCCAATCATTGCTTGATGCTTTGTCATCATGATATGAGGATGAAGGGCTATGGAAAGGTGATGTGGAAGGGTCATCATGGGGTGAAGGAATGTGAGTGGGTGGAGATGTACGAACGTCATGAAGTTATGGAGAAGTGGATATGGGAGGATGAGAAGATGAAGGAATATCTTGCTAATGATGGCCATGTGGAGTAGTGAAAAACTTATGGGAAATGAAGGTATCTCATGGAATGTTATTCTGTTGAAGCTGGTGCATAACCACCATATTGATAAGTGAATGATGAAACACGCTTTGCATTTGCTGATTATGATCTCTGTTTTGCACAATCTAGGACATTTTGTTGATGCTGCGGAAAAGATAATTGGTATATGCAACATCCTAAATCTAGTGAAATGCATAAGAAGACAGATGTTGTAAGAGTAGAGGCGGGAAAGCCTTCCCTCACAAGTGAAATAATTCATGATTATCCTCATCATGGGTGCATATCTATCAATAATATGAGAAAAAATGAAGATGGACTTGTGGTGGTCTTTATACTTAGGTTTAAGGTATGGCTCAAAATAACTCATGTCTAGGTTTTCTTGCTTGAACCACTTCTCTCCCACACTAGGTATTCTTGTAGCATCTGCAATGGCATTGGTAGATAGCTCAAAGGTGACGCTCACAATATTTACTTGTTTTTCATGCAAATTGATAATGAATAGTCTTGTTAGCTCTGGGTGGTTTTGGACTTGTTTTACTATTTCACAAAATTCAAATCAGCTTACATGCTTAAAGCAAGAAATAGTGAAGGGTGAGGCCATGAGTTTTCTTTTGGTGATGGGGTAAAATCCATTTATATTCCCTCCCTTATGATCATATATCCTTGGCATTTGTTCCTCAACACCACTACCACTGTTGTAATATCCCAAAATCGGGATTGCTAACAAGGCATGCCTAAAAAACGAATTTTTCAGGAATGGATGCTACAAATATTAAAATCAACCCTTCGATCCATTATATCTGAGTATATAATACCTAAATCCAATAAGATATTAGAAGCAAATATTTATAGGTAGGTTAAACAGATCTCCCACACCTAGGAAGGCTTGAAAACTACCCAAAGAGAAGACTGCAGCAATACAAAGAACACAGCTGAAAAATAACACATTTCAGCCCAGTACTTGCAGTATATCAGTATGGAGGCCCACATATCATGTGTAAAAAATAAAATCACATTTATATTACATCCCATACAGTGTAAAAAGTAAAGTAGAAGACTTAAATAGAAATAAACCCTCAGAAATATCGTGCTACAACCACAAGAAAACTCTGCATAAACTTGAAAACATTATTTATGAAGTAACATTTTATTAACACTCAGATCTAGAGAAGATATTTACATAAAAATTTAGATCTAATTCACAAATGTGTACAAGAAAATCTTATCTACACATTCCCCTTGGGGTTTTGTGCAAAACATGAAGCACAGAGAGTAGATATGAGATCTAGAGTTGCTGATCTACAGAAATATTCACAAATTCCTGAATCATATGATACAAAAACAGATCAGATCTAAAGAAAATATGGATTGGATGGCCCATCCATGGATCACCACAGTGAGAGGAATAATCCTAACACCGAAGATCTCTCCTCCAAAATGTAGACAAACACCCTGCAACTGCAAATTTCAAATAACACAATCCAGGGATAGAAGCCGCGTTGTAAGCTCTGAGAATGATTTGGCCTGATGCCATGGTCTGGATCTGAAGCTCCAATGGTCAAGGAGACTCTTGACAATTGGATAGAATAATTTCCCAATGAAAAGAGAGGCTAGATGTGCATAGATCTGAAAAGATCTATCTCCCACTTGCTGCAACTCACAAGTACAACCCAACTATCAACAGGATCAACGTTGTAGGTGAAAGGTGAAGCTTGGCCCAAGCTTGATAGTGGTCAAGAAAAGCACAAATCCTCCAAGAGTTGCTCAAGGAAGGAAGTGGGATTCCCACTCAGGAACACCCAATGCTAAACAACATTATTCTCAGCTAAAAAACTAGAGAATGAGAAATGTCTAAGTAGAAAAATTATTCTGAAATAATATCTTCAACCACCCCTTCATGTTGCTCTCCTCTTCCTTTTATAGTATTGGAGTCTTGTCAAACCCTAAACCACTTCATTAGTTTAGCCCCTTTCACATGTATAACCTCCATATAGAATTGTGATGTGCCTCAAGAAGCTTCAATGCATCTAGAATGCGTTGTAGATATGGTCATGGTTGACTTGGTCAAGTGATCAACCTATTTTACACTCAAGTGTGTTTTATAAAATTTCCTATATTCAGCTATGTTCACATTAGGCATTGGTTTATTTTTTTATTTTTAGGATTTTTACATGTCCTCCTTTATATTTTATTCATCAACATGAATTGAAAAATAAGATAAGGCAAAATAGAATATTCCCATTAGCTTGGGCTAAGTCGGAATATTACAGTCCTTCCCTCCAATATGTTGCTTGTCCTCAATCAACTAATAAGTTGAGTGCTGCAAAATCTTCCCTTCTTCTCTTGTGGCCCCCTCATCTAATAGTATCCACCATTGCTTCAGATTTTCAGCAATAGTTATATCTCCCAATGGTCCCTCCCTAATGTGAAAGTTGGACTTTGGTGAATAAACCCAATGGCTCTCATCATGAAGGAATGGAAGGTTTATGTGGAAACCTCCTTGCTAATCCATGGCCTCCTCAACATAGAAGTGATGAAAATCATGGGGGATTTCATCATCCATGAAAGACTCCCATCTCCATGCTATCATCCAAATGAAGTGGATCACATTCTAGCTTGGCAATCCATAGAAAATATCCTTCCTAATACATATGAGTGGCATGTACCAAACAAACATATGGCTCACCCTACAAAGAAATAAGTGGTCTACGAAAGTGGCCATATAATATCCCATGCTCCCCTTAGAACATGTAGTGTAGAAAATGTAGGGAATTTCTTTCCCCAGGGACACATCCAACATATGTGTCTCTCCTTTAATCATGCCCCAAAAAAATATAAGAACATATTCAGCATATGGAATCATAATCAAGGTCATGCTAGCTACCATATGTAATAAAGAAGAAGGAAAATGGTCCCTCGTGTGCAACCAACGCAGTTTTACTCCTAACTTCCATAGGATATTTTATGAAAAGTGTTTCCCCCAACACTTGTTTATTGCCTCATCCTTCTTGCATGCTTGTAGAAGGTGTATGATGGTTGGTGTTAATGAATCACACCATGAAGATTACATCATCTCTCCAAGATCTCCCAAGGAATGGCCAACATCACCATTGTTCATGGCCCAAAGTGGCTCATGAAGCCCATAAGAAAAGGTGCCCCCTCTTGGAGCCAAGACCTGCACATGAGTATTAAGAAAATGCAAGTATATAATAAATACATCATGACGTTCAGAAATACAATGTTTATCATAGACTTGTTTCAAATTAGCAAGGTAGCTCATGTATGAGCTCCCTCTCACACTCAATGAATAAAGAGGTGGTTATGATAACTCTTCCCAAGAGCTATGTTCCTCCTCAAACAGTAAATTATCCGTGCACTTCCTCATGTGAGAGTGCACATCCTACTTGAATTTCTCCTACATGAATCCATCTAAGATAGTATGATATGCTTTAATGAAAGTAGTGGGTTTTGAAAGAAGGATCTCACAGGCTGCATTAAGTATTTTCTCCTGAAGCTTGGAGTCCCTAGCCAAATAAATCTGATCATGCAAATAAATGACTACCTAAACTATGTTATACCTCCCATATATCATTTTCCCATCAAGAACCTTACATGTGAAAAGGTCCTTGGAGTTTTCCATCAAAATTTTGGAATCCCTATTTGGATCTAGGCTCCTCAACAATGACAACTCTGTAAAAATATGCAATGCTCCCCTGCCACAACATGGATCTCCTCCTTGACATGCTTGATGTCAAAGTCACATGTTGGAGTGCTACCAACTTCATTTTTCTTCCTCCTTTGCATCTGATATTGGTCAAGACAATATTGAAGTAGATGGAACTCAACCTCCCCTTGGAAAGTCCTTGTCTTCCAAAACTTCCTCAATGTAGCCCATGCATGCAAGAGTGTTGATATCCTCTTGCCATGTTCAAAAATCTCCTTTGGAAATGAAAATATCATTGGCTACCCAAAATATATGGAGTCTCCATATGACATCATGTCCATGCCATCATAGACCAATGAATCCTCCATTTTCAACACAAATAATTGAGACAGAGATAGCAATGTCCAATTCAGAAAATTGTTGATCTATCGTTTGAATCCATGAAAGATTCTTTGCGCTGTGCTAGTCTCTCCCAAAGCTCCCTCCTTAGAAAAATAAGCATATGTTTCCCATAGTTGAGAGAACACTTTATTTTTCCTCCCATCAGGAGGTCTTCCTGGTGGAATGCCTCCATGTAAAGAGACATCAAGGCATAGAGCAGAATGTGTACATGTATGGACAGATTTGTCCTTGTCTTCCATGCAAAGATCCTCCTGACTTCTTTTTGCATCAAAATTCTGAAATAGAGAGGGGTATATGCTCCCCATCAATTGATACTTTCCCTCGTCTTGTCCTCCTTCTATCTTGAAGATCTCACCATTTGATGGTGATGGCACATACTGCACATGGATTGTGCCACAATCTCCATATGTGAGATTCTTTGGAAATTCTTGCAAGAGTGAAAGAGTTCCTCTCCTTGGAGCCATTTCCCCTTCTTCCTCTCCATGAGGATCTAGATGTGCCCTTGTCTTGACCGCGCTGACATCCTCAACATCCTCTTCCTTGATCTTGCAAGACCCTTGGAAGTTCAAGTGATTCTCTCCCTTTGGCACAACTCCTCCCTTCCTCTTCATGAAGAAGTTGCTAATAGAACATTATAGATTTGGTGATATGGATGAGTGCTCATATCCATGATATCAGGACTTAGATATTTCCTAATGTATAGATCTTGTAGATATTGTTGAGGGATCTTCCTGCTTTTCCCTCCTCATTTCTTTGATGTCTTTTCTGATACCTTGCAGAGCTTCAGATAGAAGTTTTGTAAACTTATTTTCTCCAGACAAGAAGGGTTTTCTCTGATTTCTCTTGTAGATCTCCTCCCCCCCATGAGAATACTCCATAATTCTTGAAGCTTTGTGGTTGAGCTAAGAAATTTGCTCTGATACCACTGTAATATCCCAAAATTGGGACTACTAGCAAGGCATGCCTGAAAAACACATTTTTTAGGAATGGCTGCTACAACTCTTAAAATTATCCCTTGGATCCCTTAGATCTGAGTATCTAAGACCTAAATCCAAGAGGTGATCAGAAACAAATCTTTCTAGGTGGGTTAAATAGATCTCCCACACGTAGGAAGGCTTGAAAACTTCCCAAAGAGGGGACTTCAGCAATACAAAGAACATTGTTGAAAAATATTGTAGTTCAACCCAGAACTTGCAGTAGATTATTATGGAGGCTCAAATATCATGTGTACAACAGAAAATCACATTTATATTACAACCCATGAATTGTACAAAGGAAATTAGAAGACTTAAATATAAATAACCCTAAAAAATGAGGTGCTACAACCACAAGAAGACACTGCATAAACCTGATAGCGTTATTTTAATGGGCTGAAGTAGTAGCTTATTAAACCTCTGATCTCACTACAATAAAAAATCACATTGGTGAGGTTCATTCTTGTGACAGACCTTTAAGGTCCGTCACCAATGTCACATATGGTGACGATCCATAAAAAACCGTCACTGTAAGTTATATAGTGATGGTCCTTTATGGTCCGTCACCAAAGCCATTTTCAATGACACTTTTGGTGAGGGTAATTAAAGGCCCATCACTAATTCTCTCTTTGGTGACACTTCTAGTGACGAACTTTTAATGACCCTCACCAATGCTCTTTTTGTTACTTTTGGTGACGGTCAAAAAATGTCTATCATCATTGATCATTCCAATGCGTTTCTGATGATGCTACGTGCCTATTAATATATTTTTTGTCAAAAGATAATGATTTGAGACCATTATTGTGGAATATTTTTTATAATATGTCCAAGGCCACAGTGGTTAGAGTTAGTTAATTTTTTAAGAAGTAATTAGTGTGTATCATTTCCCTCAAGTAATGACTAGTTGAATAGAGATTTCCTATGAATCAACACATGATTCATATCTATTAAGTTTGTTATTTAGAAAATTCCATTTAGATAAAGTTCCATTATTCTATGTATGAAATATATTATTTAATACACAATCAAGCTCTAACAATTCTATTAATGAGAAAGACCTAACACTCCTCAACAATCTGGGCACGCCTTAAATTGATCCTTTGGCACATATTAACATTTCTTAGCACCCCGCATGTCTTGGAACATCTTTGTACCTAGAAAATATTGTGATGACACTGACACCTAAGCACATGATGGCATGCGCTAGCACAACATGGAACTCTCCTAGCATGTGTTGGCATGCTGCATGTAGTCCTTAGCATGTCCTGGAACACCTTGGTTGAATGCATTGACATACATTAGCACTTGGCACACAATGCCACTTGGCATGTATTGGGACCTATTATTGGTTCTTCCTTTTGTTTCCTTGACACATATTGACATACCCTAGCACCTTGCGCCACATCCTTAGAACCTATCATGTATTGGCATATCTTAGCATCATTAATTGGCACATGATATAATTAGCACACCCTGGAACTCCCAAGCACACTTTGGGAATTCTTGATATGCCTTGATATTCCCTAGCATGCCTTACCAATGCTCAGCATACCTTGTCACTCCCTCCTTGGCATGAGAACTAACACTCATTAACACTAGTCTTTGGCAAACGTTCCTCATATTCATTAACTTCCATGAATTTTTACGTAGTACACCCTTAATGGTTTTTCCTAGTACTCCTTAACACTCATCAACATGCATTATCACTCTCTAGCACACCTTAGCACTCTTCAACATTCCCTTCCACTTCATAACATGCATAACACTCCTTGACAAATATTTGTGCTTGACACATGTTGGCGCTTGGAAAGTCTTAACATGTATGGAATACGTTGAGATTCCCTGGTATCATTTGGAATGGTTTAATATTAAATTTATTTGTGATGATAAATTGTTGGAAAGTAGATGAGAAGAAACAAAGGAATACTTGGCACTTATAATGCACTAAGACTTTGCACTTGGCACCTATTGCCACCTATTATTTGTGTGCCTAGCATGCCCCTCTTGGAAAAGTTAAAATGATGACTTATTAACCCTCTTATGTGTTCATTTCCTTGTAGTTTGACTTTTTTCTCCCTTTTTGTTTTCTTGAAAGTCCTTGACATGCATTGACACGCCCTTGCACATCTTGGCATGCCTTATCACTTGGCACATCTTAGCATGTTTGACATGTATTCCCACTATCTGGAACATCAAGGGGGCGAAGAGAGATGCAGTCCTAAACTAGGTTGAGTACGAGGGCCAAGTAAGGGTTGCTAAAGGGAGGTCATGATCATCCTCCAAGAGCAAGATCATCATGTGAGGGTTCAGAAGAATGTTGCATACCTTAATGGTCAGTTTTCACTAGGAAGTAGGATGGCATATTGTTGGTTCTCTTCTGGCAGATTGAGCTTAAGAGAGGTTTCTCATGAGAATCTAGGCATGTGATTTCAATGGTGTCTTTGTGTAAAGGCCGCATCAAATTCTGAAATGTTAAAATTTGCAACAAGAAACAGTGAGATTGGAAACCAAAAAGGACCAAAAAAAAATGCACCTACACTGGTGAGGAATTTTGATGCACCAGGAGTGAGGAATGTGGGGTGTCTAATTTATTTTTCCCTTAAATAAATTGGACAATAAATTGTAATTTCATCTCATAACAGCTTGTATCAGTTAATTAGGTCATGATGACCAAGTTAGCTCAAGAAATTTGAGCTGATGGTCTAAGATAAGGCATCTAGAGGGATTCTAATATTTTTGAGGTCTAGTTGAAGTTGATGCATTAGTGGGGTGCAAGTGTAATTAACTAAATTAAATGAGTTAAAATTAGTTTAAGTAATTCTAACTGAGTGATGAGATAGTGAGAGGTCTAATGAATTAAATTATATTTAATTCACAATGAGTGATCAATCACATAACTGATAATTCACTATTAATAGTTGCATGCATGTCAGTTTCGAGGAATACCCGGTTGAGACGTCAGAGGTTAAAGGGAACATATCTATCAGTTGTATTTAGAGAAAATTTCCCATGTGAAATTATAAAGTCATTGGGATGCCATGATGGATTGTGCAATCAAGGAAGACTGATTTTCCTAATTAATAAGGAGTTAATTCCCTATAAATTTCATGAGCAAGGCAGGTTGAAGTAAGGATGAGAATTGGCTAAGTAATAAACCGAGTTTGCCTAGATCAACAGGAGACAATTGACAGAGTGCTGGAGAATCTCATGAGAGATTGAGCATTGTATTGTTTCATGATTCCTTGACTTAATACACAATAGAGATAGAGGGGTTTTGGGCAGTTGCTTTCCCCAAATACATCATGTTGTTGTGCATTGATAATTTACTTCTCTTACTTATATGTGATTGTGCGATCGTGTTTTGTTTCCGAAAATTATAGGAAGGATTCAATATCTTGTTTTAGTAGATTACAAGATCAGATTGAATCTCATTGGTTAGATTTTCTACATGGTATCAAAGAAGGAATTTATTGGGTGGAAATTTTGCAGAGAATATCTAAAGATTTTAGTGTAAAATTTTCAAAAACAAATAGAATATTTTGATTCCTTGCGAAAAACTATCCAAATGGAAAAAGAAAAAAGGTCGAATCAGAGCTCGGATGAGGGAGATATCATCAATTTAAAATCACCTCTTTTTTAGAAACTTTTTGTAACGTCGAGACAATTACACTGTACGCGAGTCAGGAACCTATATGCACTTGAGGTACCAGATGCATGCAAAGCTTTGAGGAGAAAGGAATAATTTAGAGACTTGGTGATTTAGAGGGAGCATAAATTACCTCTCAACATGCAGCCTCATAAGAAGCAGTATTAGAAGGTTGTGGAGTAGCTGCCACAGTTAGAGAAGTAGAGAGGAGACCGAGTGGAAGCATACACTCAATAAAAGACCTCCAAAAGGGGGAAATTTCATGCAAGATGGGAAGAGGGAGCAGCCATACCTCGAGGTGTAAGGTGGGGTGATGTGTAGACATAATCCCAAGATAACAAATTTGGGCAGGGTCCATTGAGATAGCGTGTCTCATGGATCAAAAATGGCTACGAGGAACCCATAGTACAGCAGTAGTAGGAAGGATCAGTTAGATTGATGTAATTAGATGTCAACAAGACATAAATCAGAGTGACAGATTTCAAATAATGGAGAAGAAATTAGAGTTAGAAACAGTTCAAAGGGCATGGATGCAGATGTCAATAGCAGCACAGAGAATCCAGTACTAGACAGGTGAAGTAGATAACAATAGTCAAAAGACTATGATGAAAGATGCATATACTGATTCAGTTGTTCAGAGGCTATTTAGTTTCAAGATTTACAGGCACAAAAAACACTAAAGAAGTGTAGCATGCAGAACATTCCAAAGGTACCAGATGGGGATAGATTGAATTCCTTTCTTTTTGAGAGGGAGTGTTGAAATTTGAAACAAGAAACAGTGAAATTGGCAACTAGAAAGGACAAAAAAAATGCACCCACACTAGTGAGGAATTTTGATGTACCACGAGTGAGGAATGTGAGGTGTCTAATTTATTTTTCCCTTAAATAAATTGGACAATAAATTGTAATTTCATCTAATAACAACTTGTGTTAGTTAACTAAGTCATGGTGACTGAGTTAGCTCAAGAAATTATAGTTAAGGTGATCGAGGTGGATATTGGTGGCCACCCGCATATTCCACTTGGGCCCTCGCCATTGTCTCTTTCAGTTTTTCAGTTTCCTTAATTATAGCACAATTTACTATTTTTGTCAGTTTTTCAGGTCCTGAACTTCCGGATCCATTTTGAGGCCCCAAAAGACGTTTTTTGGGCATGTAAGGTTTTTCCATTTCATATAAATCACATTGGTAGTTGTAGTCCTCGGAGAGATCTTTTTAACGAGGTATCATGTGCGTCAAACGAATATCACATGACCAAGTTATGACCTGGGGAAGTTGGCTGCCCAACTAACCCTAACAAGGCCCATAAACTCTTGGTGTTACATCTCCTCAGGTTCAGGTTTTGGTTGTTTAGGGTTTTCTCTTATTTTAAATAATAAAAATGCCCTTGATCCTTATTGTAACACAATGCAAAGGAACATAACTATCAATTGTATTTATAGAAAATTTCCCATGTGTAATTATAAAGTCATTGGGATGTTATGATGGATTGCACAATCAAGGAAGGTTGATTTTCCTAATTAATACGGAGATAATTCCATAGTAATTTCGTAAGCAAGTCAAGCTAAAGGAAGGCTGAGAATTGGCTAAGTTCGAGACTGATTTTTCCTAGATCAGCATGAGAAAATTGGCAGAGTGCTGGAGAATCTCAAGAGAGATTAAGCATTATATTATTTCATGATTCCTTGACTTAATACAAAATAGAGATAGAGGGTTTTGAGCAGTTTCTTTCCCACATACATCTTGTGTTGTTTGATTGATAATTTCTTTCTCTTACTTATATGTAATTGTGCGATCGTGTTTTGTTTCCACAAATTGTAGGAAGGATTCAGTATCTTGTTTTAGTACATTACAAGATTAGATTAAATCTCGTTGGTTAGATTTTATACATGAAATAGAAGAGAGGGCTGATACCATCTTGCCTTGTGGTGGTTAGTAGGCCGCAAGATCTATGATAAAGACCAACATAAATGGAGGAGGGCTTGCACTGTAATTTAGAGCCATAACATAAGTCAACACAGGCATAATATTGACTGATTTAACCCTAGTTTTAGGATCGACATTGAGATCTGAAGTTCATGTCAAGATTCAGTAAAAAAAATGCCCAGAATCTATGGATCCATATGAGCTAGGTCGAGTCTCTTATGGAGGAAAAAGTCATGTTTTTTCTATGTGTGGATAGGGTTTGTTCTACAACAATTAGAAGTACATAAGTATAATGCCCTAGCTAGGACAATTTCCTAGCATGTTTAGTTCATAATGTATGCCCTTAAGTCTGCGACAAATTTACGTAGAAGAAGACGGGTTGTGACCCCTAGAGAAAGGTTTATTTATGCAATATAGACCGCAGATCTGGAAGATGGTTTACAGATTCAGTATGTGTGGAGACAACAGATCCAAAGGAGGGTGGAACCTGAGTAGAATATTGAGCACGTAGAATAAATGTGCCATATGAAGAATGGATTGACATGCAGAAGAGTTGATTTTGGTGGAATTTCCATAAATTTTTAGACAAATATCTGAAGAAACCTATAAAAAAAAGTAAATGGTCTATTAGTGGCTGATTTGTGACCCTAGTTAAGTCATCTACAAATTATTAGAAGTATGATAAGAGGAGTAGATCATATTTGTTCATATATTGGACAACAAAGACAAAATTTTCGATACACAAGAATAGTGATCTTGAGAGGACTCAAACCATTGTTAGGTGGCAGATTTTAAGAGCCCTAGATGAAGACAATATTGTGGGCCCCAGATCAATAAAAAGAATTGAATATGGTTCGGAAGATTGATGGTATTCCAAGTACAGTTGGAGGGTTGTTAGGTTACTGTCAAAGAAGAGCCCTGACTCTTATTCTGGTGAAGGACAACAAAAATTGGTAGAAGGGCAGGTGTATAGGGCCTAAGGATGTGCAAACTTTGAAGGAATGAAGTAACAATCAAGTGGGCCAACTAACTAGCCCTAGTTCACTATATTGTAGAGGATTGATTTAGTGAGAAGAAGGGCAACCTCCATAGCCATGGACATCTCATCTTGGAGCTATAGTATGGAAAAGGTGGGCATGCCAAAGAGTTGTTCAGAAATGGAATTGTGAACAAATTGTTACCACTCAAGCTAGTAATGGACCTAAAAGGGGTTCCTAAGAGGGAAATTGCCAGGAAAAGGGAAACAATGGAGGCTTAGCCCATTGTCACCACATCTAGGGCTCTTTTCTCTTCACAGACTTTCACCAATGGGTAGAGTCCCAGAAGTTTGGGAAGTCACTTGTAGAGTATAGGTCAATGAATAGGTGGGAAGTGACCCTCGAATCCCTTTCCCTAAGATAAACTAAAGGGTGGGACTTGCTTTCTTTTTAAGAAAGGGAGTTTATCTTCTAGGGAGAGAGGAGGGGGATTGAAGGGTTGAGGGAGAATAATAAGACTTATGAAGGAAGTTATCAATCCCTAAAATCTTTTGGGAACTTGGATTCCCAAATGGTCCTTGACAAAAGGCCTTTGACACCAAATGGGACCACATGGGGCCAAGTGGACCCAGCCCAGGTTCGGGGATGGACTTTAGCAACCAATGATGTTCCTATCCTGGACAAGGTGAGGGGAAAGGATCAGACAAGAGTTTTTACTTCGATAGGTCAAATTGATCCTACTATGTTTTATCCTTGGGAACACCTGGGAAAAACTTGATCTTAGGGCTAGGACTTGAGGTATCTGGAGATTCCACCATCGGAATTGGCCCAAGTTCTAAGGAGAGTGAGGGCACCCAACAACGCAGCTACCTGTAGGAGATAGAAGTTTTCCTCTAGCTAGATTCCTGGGAAATTTTTGCCCTAGGTGACCTAATGGGGCTAGACCTAGGGAATGTGAAAATTTCTTGATATAAGAAACCCTACTACAATATATTGATTTACTTCTCCTACTTGAATTAAGTTACAAGTTAATTTCTGAAATATTCAATAAATTAGTGAAGTAAATAGTAAATACAACTAGTAACCTACACATATAGATCAAATACTGAATAATATGCTTATAGACAAAGTGACACACATATTTTCTGGACAACTATCCTCGGAAGAAATGCAATGTGGGAAAACTGATGTAGCTAGCTCTGGAGGGTTTTCATTATTATGCATAATCTAAGTACAAAAATCGTGAGCACCAAAACTAGTTCACCCAACAGAGAAATAAAAACGATAGTAATACACTGCTCTGAATCCCTCTACATCCGCCTGACTGGCCTGCGTCGGCCTCTATGCTGCTTAGTAAGGGCCTGCGTCACACCTAAAGGGCTTACACTGCCCCTGCACTGCCTTTACTAGGCTTGCGTCAGCCTTGCGTGACTCTTGCTTCCTCTGTGATGCCTCTGCTGGGCTTTGGCTAGACTGCGTGGCTCCTGCTACCCCTGCTACTTTGGATAGATGGAATGCTTAAGCAGAAAAATCGTAGGTAAGAAAGAAGGCGCTGGCCATAGGTAACACATAACGGTCTAAAAATTTGAAGAAATGAAATGAAAATAGATCAATGTCCACAAATAACTGAAATATCTCAATGGGACTAGCGAGTAAAAGCTTTGACAACAACGATAAGTGCTTATAGCATCAGCTAAGAGAATAGAGGAGACTAGTTCATGAGGTCAAAATGTTGTATAATTGTTGGCACAGGAAAATTGTAGAATTTTTGGAGTAAATATCTGCAAGTACCATTAGTTGGTGATCATCTATAATCATTTCATTTCATCAAATACCCCGATGAATGGGCCTTACAAGCTATTTGCATAGACAAACCCCACAAAAGTTGTGTGGTGGAAAAATATTCACACTATATCAAAGAAAACACCTACCAAATAAGGATGAAATTTCAAATGGGGCAAGAAAAAATAGAGAGATAGACATCGAAAAAGTTAAAATGCTAGGGCAATAGGAAAGAAACTAGGTAGCATGGTAGAAAGCACAACAAATAAAATTATAAAAATGGAAAACCCTACAAATTAGCACCCATCCAAACATCACCACAATTTTTTCTTTAACTCTAAATCTCCAAAGAGTTTGAAGTTTATCCTTGGAGGACCAAAACCCTTGAAGATTTTAGGTTGCTTCCGGAGTGGAGGGTTAAGGATTGCATTGTGCCCTAACCAAAATTGCAGGAGAAACAAACTAACGGTGTGGAAAAAAACGTTTTTTGGAGGTTTGTTGGATCAAAGTGTTTGATCGGATTGGATCGTGACTTTGCAGTTTGTGGGAGCCACATTGGAGGATTGATTGGGTGATCGAGAGCCTCCTTAGGTGAATATCTTGCAGATTTGGAATGTGATGCGTTCAAAGACATCAAAGAAAGTTATGAAAATATGTTAGCATCGGTTTCTTGGCATTGTCTTTTTTAGCTAGGAGATTATTGGAAAGTTGGGTCAGCTAATCATAAATTTGAATAAGAAAAAGATTGAATTGAAAAAGGCCAAAAACAAGGAACTAATGATCCCATAGACTGTTTTAAATCTTGTGGACATTAAATTTTCATTCCATTTCATAATCAAAACCAACTTGTTCAATGGTCTATATCTTCCAGCATTTCCATGCCATTTTTTTTTTTGAAGTCTTATTTTTTTCAAAGGTCCTTGAAATTACACCGAAGGTGTTCCTCACGAGCTTTGTCTGGGTAGATTTGGCCAATCAAATACTTTGTTTTTCATCCTCCTCCCTCGAGTCAAATTTTTTACCACGTGCAAGATCTCATGACTACCATATTTCTAGAAATGACTTCAACGATCTGGTTTTCTCTGTCTGAGTGAAGAACTCGGAGAGATTTTCGATCATCTGATACATAACCTTTGCTTCTCAAATTCCAATAGGATTGTGACAGTGCATGACTAGTTTCTGGGGTGGGTTCAAACTAGCGACAAAACATCAAGTCCCTACCTACTGTTTCAGTTGTGTCAATGGCTATTTCTCAGTGATATGGGCAAAGGGGACTCTAATTTTGGAATGCATTGTATCATACAATTGGTGCTTCCTAGATAGATTTATTACTTCCATACCTGGATGAAAAGTAGAAAGTCTAGCACTGATAACAATACATCTCATGAACAATTTTTGTGGCCTAGAATCTCAATTCATGGATGAAAACAAATACATCGAGAACATTACATGATTATCCTCTATTTCCCATTGGTTGTCTTCTTCCTCAATCAATTTGGACGACTAAGAAGGGTAATTCAAAAGTTGGAAGTTGCTTGAGATGACTGAATGACGAAGCTCCAACTTCAATTGTTTATGTTTCCTTTAGTACAACGTGTTCCCTATCATGCCAACAAATCCAGGAATTGGCTCAAGGGCTTACTAGTAGTTTCGTAATGCACTTCATGTGGAATTTGACTTTGGAGAGCATCAACATGGGTGTTCACATGATGGCTTGGCTGCAAAATTAAGACCATTTTTCCAACTCAATACTGGTGGCGAAGGAGTTGAAGGTGGGCATGGAAGTGAAGAAGTGGAAAAAGGAAGTCGAGAATGAATTCATCACAATAGACGAGATTGAGAAATCCTAATTTGAAGCCTAATGGCTAGAAATTGATATGGCAAATAAGAAACTCAGTAGTACAATCCATTTTTTGTGTAGGGATGGATGGGAAAGCACTGTCGGTTAAGTGGATTGAGATTTAAAGAGATGAATCAGATCCATGAATCTCTTCATCCTCCCGGGGAAATGCATCGCCTTTATTTGAAGCCTAATTTGGCACCTTTTCTCTATCCTAGGGAAATGCATGGTCATCATTTTGAAGGAAGAGGAACGATTCATATCACTTGCGTGACAGTAGCACACGTGTGTAAGAAGAACAAATAGATAGAATATTGTGTTGATTTCCATGAAATTTATAAAGTTATACCCATGAATTTAGAGATTTTTCCATAGACTGAAAAAATTTAGGGATGTGGGGACACTCATGTTCCATTCCCAACCATATTGAAAATTTTTTCTGAGTGTTCAAAATTGAGTTTCATATGTGTAGAAGTGTGGATATCTATATACGTTTTTTTAATGGAGCAAAGATGTTTTATGGGACCCCATTTCGATATGTAAAAATGCTTGAAATTTTTAGTTAAAATATTGGGAAATAAATTTCGTACTACTTTGTTTAATCATGACTCAATGAAGTGCTTAATTTTTTTGATATTTAATCTACTTTACACAGTGATTCACCAAGAGACTGGTTATCTTTCACCTTTACTAAACTTGTAGTTACCCCTAAATGATTTTCTAAAATGAATCTCATGAAGATAAAATTTCCTATAAAAACAACTTTAAAAATAAATGGTTCTAGATAAAAATTCAACGCATATCCTTGAAAATCAATTTTCAAATAAAATTAAAATTAACGTAAATAAAAATAAAACACAGAACAAACCAATAATGTCATATCACTTTTAAACACACTAAAATATTTCAACACTTTTTTTTGAAATATAAATAGAGATTAATATCAATATTTATGTAATATCTATATAAGAGTTTTTGTAAGGATAGTTTTTCAAAATTATCCATTGCCTCCTTAATGGTGCCAAAGGTCAGCACAGGGCTTGAAACTCGGATTTCTTTGAGATCCCACCTTCTGAATGTAAATACAATGCGTGGGGAGGA
The DNA here is from genome assembly GCA_034641835.2 of Pinus albicaulis. Taxonomy (NCBI): domain Eukaryota; kingdom Viridiplantae; phylum Streptophyta; class Pinopsida; order Pinales; family Pinaceae; genus Pinus; species Pinus albicaulis. The sequence continues at coordinate 464,740,203 of CM076573.1, forward strand.
AGCTTGAGATGAAATCAGTGCATGAGACGGATGCCCAATAAATAGGCTGAAGCGGGGATTGCACGCATTCTTCATTTATCTGCTGGGAAAAATGAGGTATTGTTGGAGATGTTCTCCCTTTCTCAGTTTCCTGTTCATTTTTTCATGTTTGGATTCTGGAATTTTTCTCGATACCCAACAAACACGAGTCTTGAAATCCCTGTTTAACTCATCTTCCCCGTCGAAGAATGCAAGTTCTGGTGACCCATGCAATTGGAGCGGTGTGAATTGCACTACAAATAATGTCACCGGGATTCATATGTCCATCTCTGGGCTAAAGGGCAATGCTTGGCAGACTGTATGCCAACTTCCATCCCTTCAAGTCCTTGATGTCTCCAGCAATGCACTGTCAACACCATTTGATAATAATATCAAGGCTTACACAAGCTTGGTTTCCCTTAACATTAGCTCCAATTTTATGCCAGTCTCCCTTCCTTCGCTTGCACGGATGCACAAGATGTAGTACCTATATGTCTCTTACAATAAATTAGGAAATGACTTTGGCCCACAAATTCAAAGTTTGATAGACCTTAGAGTGCTCGATTTGATATGCAATCAATTCACTAGTTCAATCCCTTCCTTGTTGGGATTTCAGGCGAAGTTAGAGAAATTAGATCTCTCTCATAACGTTTTTGCTGGGGAATTTACCCCGAAGCTTGTGAACTACATCAATTTGGATTTTCTAGACCTCAGCTTCAATATGTTGAAGGGAAACATCCCTGATAGTATTGGGAGCTTTTGCAATTTAAGAGTCCTTAACGTGTCAGCCAACGTCGTTTCCATCTGATGTTAATTGACTGGTCCATTGCCTTCCTATTGGCACCAAAGGTCCAGCACAGGGTTTGAAACTCGGATTTCTTTGAGATCCTGCCTTATTAATGAATTCACTCTTGAAACTTGAGGCCAGGGCTCTCTGCGTGTCTCATATGTCTTAGGTACATATCTCAGGTGCAGTGGAATTGGATTCCTCCTCGCAATTAAGTTAAGACCAATTTTTTCTAAAAAAAATGTTGTGAAGTGGAGTTTTTATTGAGAAAATCTGTGCAAGATGGGGGTTTTGCAGGAAAATTACATGAAAAATTTGAGGATACAGTGTCAAATCGATACCCTATATCAGCGCAGAAGCTTTTGAGGGTAGCCAGTGGGAGAAATTTGGTAGACATGACTCCACAACCTTTAGGCAATGGAAAGGCTATATGTGTCGCAGATTTGTTCGGTAGACAACCTTTGAATATTGATTCTGTGTATGTAAAATATTCTTCACATTCTCCTGGTCCTTCGTGAGGACAAACGAGAGTCCACTTTTTGTGCAAAAAAAATTAAGGGCAAAATATACCTCTGAAACATGTAACTGCTTGGTTGGCATGGACTCTTTACCTACCAGCAGTGGAAAAGTGGCTGATGTAACAGAGTTAAACTCTACACTAGATAAATCCTCTTGTAGTGTAGACAAGGAGGACATCACATCAATGATATGGAATTTAAATAAGGCCATCAGAGCAAGCGTAGTAGGTCTTGGAACATGCATTTCTGTTAACACTGAAACAGGAAGAGAATCCCTTGTTTGTGAAAATGACAATGCGCATGAGATTTATTTATTTCACAGGTCTGTTTTCAACCGTCAAGTTGTAAAATAAGGTGTTGTTGGCAAAGGTTTTCTTTCTTCTATCTTAGAGAGGCCATAGAAGCCAACCAGCCAAGAACCGAATGGCGGACAGAGAGAGCATGTGTTTCATAAGGTTTGTACTAGCAGTGATCCAGGAGATCAAGGCTTTAGTCTCAGAAATAATAAAGGAAGGTTGTCAGGGCAGGAGCTACAAAAAATTCGCTTATCTTCATGTGATGGAATACATTTGATAGATATCCTGGAAGGTCTTGTCAGTCTGGATGAGAATGGCTTTTTCTCCATTCCGTTGGAAGATTCATTTGGGCCAGATCATTTGAAGAGACCTAGAAAACCAATATGCTTTCCTTATATGCATCATAAGATCCATTCCAAGGACTACAAGACATGGAGATCATTTCTGGATGACTTTGAAGACATCTGTGACTGTGGGATGAATTATAAAGAGAGAGGCTCTAGCATTTGGAATGTTGCACATAATTTATTATATTAGGGTAGAAAATATCTTGAATAGTTTGCAGATAGAGTAGAAATGTTTTTTGGCCTCCCAAATGAAACTAAGGATGTTAAAAGCACTTGTTATCTTGATGCTTTTAGCAATGGTCATCATAAATGCTTTATCAAGATGCAGAGTGTAGTTTCTAAAAAAAAAGAGAAATTACCAAAGTTGTATTACCTGTGAAATATATAATCTTCCTGATCAGAAGCTTATCAACCTATTGATAACCACTAACACCAGTGGTCTCCCTAAATATGAAAGCCTCCAATATGTTTGTGGTTCTAGTTTTCCATGCACACAAAATATGGTCTATGTTGAAGAAATGGAGGAAAATAGATCAAACACTGAGACTATATTGGATAATATTTCTAAGGCTAATCTACAAGTTCAAACAGATGAGTCAATGGTGGAAATTTTAAAATGCGTTGGAGATGAAATCAGATTCAATCCTGTTGAGAAGGCCACTGAATGTTCAAGTTCATTTTGAGAAATAGAATTTGACAGTGAAAATGATGGTCCATGCTCTGGAATGTGTGATGTTGCTGAAGTAGAATTAGAGTTGTGTAATAGTAATGGAGCTGCAACTTCTGTAACAATTGATGCAAGTGGATTAATGAAGAGGAAGAGGCATTGACACTTGAGTGGAAATATTAGACACCATATTGAATGATGGTGACAAGGGATTGAATTTTGGATTAGAGAGCTTTTATGTCGAGCTTCCAAATATGACCAATTACTTGAATTTTTTCAAGAAAGAAAACCATGGAAGGATGAGGAGCAAGCTGTGAAGGAATTTGCAATGAGATCTTCCCCTTTAATAGATAAAACTCACAGGGACCGGATTTTGTAGTGCAAGCGAAGAAAGAAAGTTGAAAATGCAGTGGAGTTGTCTTTTGATATCTCTCATCATCCCTTGTTTTCTTTATATGAGAAGAAGAAAATATTGGAAGTGGATGGAGTTTCAATTGATAATGATTCTAATAGCATGAAAACAATTACAGGTAATGTGAGTAACGACAGATTAGAGGAAATCATTTCAAGGATCATTTAAGAGGGACAAAATCCAAGGACAGAGAAAAATCCATAGATAATATGTTATGGTAAATTGAAGCTTTAAAATCACATAAAATGAAGATGAAAAATCAACTAAACAGATATAAGTCTAGAAAAGCGGTGAAATACTCTACTAGGAACATTTCAAACAATTTCTATATCAGCGACTTATATAATTTATTATGTCTGGAGTAGATTTTATTTATTGTATATTATATAATAGCTTGTCCCATCCCCGGTTCCTTACTACCCACAGTTTTACACACTAAAAATACTCAATTTGAACCTTGGTTCAAGGGTTTGCACAAGGAAATACTAGTCAGAGAATGGAAAGATGGAAGGCTGAGTATCCTAGATCTACTTCACAAAAATGACTGCATGGATTTCTTCAAAGCTTCGGGTGGCCTAGAGTTTACTTGATAAGGTAAATATATTCATATCTCTTGCCTCTTTACACAGTTTTCTTAATGCCTTTTCTCATTTCTCAATCCAGATCGCATGCATCCATCAAAATTACCGCATATATCTACTTAATTATTCTTAGATTCTGAATGTTTATCTCGAACAAACAGTATGCAGCGAATGCCATAATGTTAAATAAAATTCATGTTATTTAAAAAAATGCAATGCAATTTGAAAGAAAACCTCTGGATGCTTGGCAATTTGCTGCCCTGCAAACCCTCACTTCATTACCTGTGCTGTCTTAAGGAAATTATGAAATTCTACAGATTGACCATTGGAGCTCTCTTGGTAACATTACCCAATGAGATTTGAAATCAACCCCTTTGGATGTTTAGGGATTTTCTATCATGCTAACCCTTACTGCATTAGTTTTGGTGAATGTTTTGGAAGTTATTTATAAGATTTCAATTCCATTTCAGTAAATTGTGTAAATATATAGATTGACCAGCAAGGTTGAGCATCACTTGGAAAGAAATAAAAGCCTCGATCCAATGAACTTGACATCGGCTTTGGAAAGCCAAATGGAATTCCTCCTTTGCAAGATCAATTCAATAATAAATCATAGGAGACCACTGAACTTTTGAATAAATCGCACATAAAAAATATTTGTGGCGAAAAAAATTCACCGACCTGACATCTTCATGGCCTTAAGAAATCCACTTCAAGTTCAATTTCCTCACAACCAGAGGAAAAAATCTAAGAGGCACTTGGGAGATCATTTCCTAAGGTTTCTCAGCCATTGCCGATCCTAGGAAATGATGACTAGGCAGAAATTTTGTCTTCCCCTGAGCTTGCTAGTCATGGAAGCAATTTGAGAAATTCTGGTAATGCTGGAAATGGAAATGTTATAGGTAAGACTCCTTTCTTTGCAGGTAAATATGCATACAAAAATAGAGTTTCAAATATCAAATTATTAGCATCTATTACTTCTAAACATGCTCCACCCAATTCATATAATTCAATTTTTGCATAGAGTGCTCGTCATTCAGATGGCTTGGCATTGTTAGTATCTCCTGATTCAAACAAATTTGTGAGACACAATAATATCTCAGACACTGATTCTAGATGCAAAGGAGATGGATACATAATCCAGAATGAGACACCTGCTACAAGAGGTGAATCCTTTAGTACCATTAAGTGTACAGTGAACCAGAAATATTTTCTAGTAGTAACTCTTCCACTCAGGGGAGCGGATCTGATCCATCTATATCGGAAGATTTAACAAAGGCTCATGATGGGGTAGAAAACACAGACATAAATGGTTACAAATGGCTTCCTGCAAATTAAAGTGTTTACTGGCATGATGAAGGTTTGATTATTTTTATCAGTAGTATTTCTCCTTCACATGTAAAGGAAGAGAGCTCAATAAGAGCCCAACTGGAAACTTCTCACGAATTCACATTTGAGTCTCAAGTTAAAGCTAGAGATACAATATCAGTGACTTTAAAAGAAGATGGCCACCATGGTCAAAATTGAGGAAAATGAAGCAGGAACTTCAAATGATTAATGTTAACTTAGAAAATTGTGACATTCAGCAAGAAAGTGGAAGAATCCTACAGTACATCTCTTGAGAAAACTAAGAAATAACTCACTTACATACCATGGGACAACATCCATGGTTAAAAAGAAGTATATTTTTTGCATATGTTTCAGAGTTGCAGGTTGTGGACATGAAAAGATGCACCAAGGAAGGCCAAGAAAGAGCCAAGTTGAATTAGATTATGTCCATGGCAGTTCATCAGTATGTGATAAAGGTAAAACACAAATATAGATTCAGCTTCAGGATCTGATTCAGAGGATGCCAAAGTGAGAGGGAGGAACAAATAGTTGCAGAAGCAACAACTATTGAAGCTGCTAAATCTACAATAAAATAATGAGAGGAATTTGTGAAGAAACTGGAAAGAAAGAAAGAGATATTAGAGGAAAAATTGGCTAAGTGTGAAGAAGAAGATGGTAGAGAGGTTAGTTCTCTTTAATTATCTTGTATTTATCATTATTCAATTTTCTTTGCTTTCATGGTTGAAGCCAAGTTATCCAAAATTCCTCCAAATATGTGATTTGTGACTTACAAAATGTTAAAGTACCCTCCATGGGAAAATACATAAATATTTGTGCCCAAGTGACCTAACTGTGAGACGTTGCCACTTGTGCAATTGTACCTCCTTTTGATGCTCAAATTGGCACCCTAGTTGTGCAAGACTCACAAGGAGTCACTTTGGGTCAGCTCAGGATTGTTGGCACTGTCACCTTATAAACAAATCCTTTCACTTTCGATTACTTATTGAATCTTGGGGGTATCCCAAAGCACAAATTTATGGGATATTTTATGTCACTAGATCAGTAGCACTGAAAACCATCTTTACATTGGATGGTTCAACATCTTGATGATCCTTGTCCTATTGACTGCAACTTTTTTATTCATTATTGCTTTAATTGCAACACCTCCAGCAGATATTGATGGTGTTCATGAAGCCTATTTCTGGTTCTCTTCTTTATGGAAACAATGTTATCTCCAATGCCATTATTCCTACCTTTCCAACTATCAGTTTTCACTTCTATCCAATTGGGGAGGTAGCTTTCATCGATGAATGACTACACAATAGGGACCTTATGAGCCAATCAATCAATTTTTCGATGTATTTTCCACATGACACAAACATTCGATGGCTTATCATAGCCGAACACTCTATGATGGGTTTCATAGATACCCAACCTATGACAATGAGCTGCATTTTATTGTTGAAGCCTGTAAGCAGTGGAAGAATTGTATTCTACCAAAGCAATTGGCCATCCACATTAGCTATAGGCCTTTGCCTACTCTAGATAATCCTTTGGAGTTAGTGCCGTTGGATTTCATGTCATGTTTTCCCTCAACCAAGCATGGTAATGGATGTGATTTTATTGTTGTTGATTGCTTCCTTAGGATGGGAATTTTGGCATGTTGTAAGAATATTCTCACAACAATTTTGATGTTTAGTGAGCCCTGGACATGCATGCTTTTAAAGACAACTTGCACTTAGCAAGAGACAGGTAAAGCAGTGAAACTATTTTGGTATATTTAGTACTCTCACTTGAATTTGTACATTAGAATTATGGAAGTGTAGGAAGATGTATAGGGAGAAGTACTGTAGCACTGTATTTTATGACTTTTCCATAGGTACATCTGTAGGAGGCTGTGTGCAATCAGGTCGGGCTGTAAGCTGTAACACATATTTTAACCTGAGAAATGCAAATTTTCCACTTGGCATGCAATTTTGACACCTTGGGGTGCATTATAAGTATGGAATATGATGTTCCATGGCATATAGGATAGCCCATTTTCCTTATCATCCATCAGGTTTTCTATTTATGTACATGGCATGCAGTTTTTAATGCAAGTGGACATTTTGGCACTATGAAAATAATAGGTAGAAAGCACAATAGTAATAACGAGACACATGACCTTGGAGATGCATTGGAGTTTAGATCCTTTGGAGGATTGTTGGACCTTGGGGAGCAGTGCTCATGCCATGGAGGGCTTCCTTGTTAATCACTGTCACCTTTGATGCTGACACATGTCACATAGAGTAGAGTGCTTTACATGGGTGGACCTACTTGTGTCTTGCAAGTTTTCTTGTAGTAGACTAGGTCCACTAAAGCCCCTTTACCTCTCATATAAAAAGAGGAAGCAATGAGTTGTTATTATAGTCGATCATGCACTTGTGCATATTCCTTTCAAGCCTGGGTTAGGGATGTAAGAGCACTGGTACTCTCTCTCTCTCTCAGTGACAATATATCTGAGTTGATGTGTATGTTGGTGACAATATATCTAAGTTGTGCTTTGCTTTATCTTCCTTACAAAAATTCCTTGAAAGATAAACAGATTGATGAACATAAGTAACTAATTTGAAATATAGCAAAAAATCTAATATAAATCTGCTATTAATTGAGGTTCTAATACCAATGATGTGAGCCAACCCAGAATTCTACTATTATAAATGAAATTTGAAATCCAAAAATTCTGGAACTATATTTGAAATATAAAAAATAAAGAAGACCAAAAAACCAAACAATTACAAGTCGAGCGGTAGTCATGAAACTACTTAAGTCCTCCACTTGAATCTTGTATCTTTATCTGCATATGTTTTAAAGAGAAACCATCACCGTTTTTCTCCAGGGACTTTATTGGCTCAAAAACCTGTCAATGTTTACAGTCAAACTCAATGATAGTGAAACAAGCCATTCTCCACGAACATTTTTTGTTGTTTGGGACTAAGTGCTCTTTTATGAAACAAATCTAATAGTGTTTCAATAACATTTTCAGATTATAGCTACTAAAACTATGTGGCTATAGTCATGTTTCATGATGGTTTCCTACTTTATTTAAGAAATAGGCACTTGTTTAGAAAACAACTGGATGGACAACAGTTGATGGAATTCTTTCTAGTTGCTCCAATTTCCTTGATGACAGGAAAGAGAAATGAAACTTGGAAAGAAATTTAGAAGATTTCCTTGACTAAATAGAGTTGTTGACCAATGCACATAGTGGGTCAACATGTTGAAGCATAAAAATGCAGAAGATTCCCTACAAATAGTGCACATAGTGGGTCATCATGTTGGATAAAATATAAATATTCATGAAATAATAATAGCATGAATTTTACATTGATGGACTTGGACATTGGAGGTGGTTTACCGTTTGCTGCTAGACGTTTTTTGGATGTTTGAAAGACATTCTTCCTCGATGTGTTGGATTATTATGGAGCTTGGTGGCTTGATGTTGTTGATGCATGAAGGGAGTTTGTGTGCTTGGAGTAGAGTTGGGTATTTCACCATGACAAAAACATCCTGTAATCAACATGAGCACACAAAATCCCTTGACATGTGAACTCTTGGGTTGAGGGATTAGATATGTAGGTGTGGGAGTCCTTAAGGTGACACATTACCTTGGATATGCATTGTCCTTAAGGAGACACATGACCTAGGAGATGCATTGGAGCTTAGGAACTTTGGAGGATTGTTGGACCTTGGGGAGTAGTGCTCATGCCATGGAGGGCTTGCCTGTTAATCGTTGTCACCTTTGATGCTGACACATGTCACATAGAGTAGAGTGCTTCACATGGGTGGACCTACTTGTTTCTTGCAAGTTTTCTTGTATTGGACTAGGTCTACTAACGCCCCTTTACATCTCACATAAAAAAGAGGAAGGAGTGAGTTGTTATTATAGTCGATCATGCACTTGTGCATATTCCTTTCAAGCTTGGGTTAGGGATGTAAGAGAAGTTCTACTCTATCTCTCTCTATTGGTGACAATATATCTGATTTGGTGTGTATGTTGGTGACAATATATCTGAGTTGTGCTTTGCTCTATCTTCCTTAGAAGGATTCCTTGAAAGATAAACAGATTGGTGAACATAAGTAACTAATCTGAACTGTAGTGAAAATTTTGATATGAATCTGCTATTAATTGAGGTTTTAATACCAATGATGTGAGCCAACCCAGAATTCTACTATTATAACTGAAATTTGAAATCCAAAAATTCCGGAACTAGATCTGAAATATAAAAAATAGATAAGACCAAAAAACCACACAGTTACAAGTTGAGCAGTAGTCATGAAACTGCTTAAGTCCTCCACTCGAATCTTGTATCTTTATCTGCATATGTTTTAGAGAGAAACCATCACCGTTTTTCTCTAGGGACTTTATTGGGTCAGAAAGGTATTAGTGTTTACATTCAAGCTCAAACGATAGTGAAACAAGCCATTTTCCACGAACATTTTCTTTTGTTTGGGACTAGGTGCTCTTTTATGAAACAAATCTAACAAAGTTTTCAATAACATTTTCAGATTATAGCTACTGAAACTATGTGGCTATAGTCATGTTTCATGATGGTTTCCTACTTTCTTTGGGCAATAGGCACTTGTTTAGGAAACAACTGGATGGACGACAGTTAATGGAATTCTTTCTAGTTGCTCCAATTTGCTTGATGACAGGAAAGAGAAATGAAACTTGGAAACAACTTTAGAAGACTTCCTTGACTAAATGGAGTTGTTGACCAATGCACATAGTGGATCAACACGTTGAAGCAGAAAAATGCAGAAGATTCCCTACAAATAGTGCACATAGTGGTTCATCATGTTGGATAAAATATAAATATTCATGAAATAATAATAGCATGAATTTTACATTGATGGACTTGGACATTGGAGGTGGTTTACCGTTTGCTGCTAGACGTTGTTTGGATGTTTGAAAGAAATTCTTCCTTGATGTGTTGGATTATTATGGAGCTTGGTGGCTTGATGTTGTTGATGCATGAAGGGAGTTTGTGTGCTTGGAGTAGAGTTGGGTATTTCACCATGACAAAAACATCCTGTAATCAACATGAGCACACAAAATCCCTTGACATGTGAACTCTTGGGTTAAGGGAGTGGATATGTAGGTGTGGGAGTCCTTAAGGTGACACATTACCTTGGATATGCATTATCCTTAAGGAGACACATGACCTAGGAGATGCATTGGAGCTTAGGACCTTTGGAGGATTGTTGGAGCTTGGGGAGTAGTGCTCATGCCATGGAGGGCTTGCTTGTTAATCACTGTCACCTTTGATGCTGAAACATGTCACATAGAGTAGAGTGCTTCACATGGGTGGACCTACTTGTTTCTTGCAAGTTTTCTTGTATTGGACTAGGTCTACTAACGCCCCTTTACATCTCATATAAAAAAGAGGAAGGAGTGACTTGTTATTATAGTCGATCATGCACTTGTGCATATTCCTTTTCATAGTTGGGCTAGGGATTTAAGAGAATTTCTACTCTCTCTCTCTCTCAGGGACAATATATATGAGTTGTGCTTTGCTCTATCTTCCTTAGAGGGATTCCTTGAAAGATAAACAGATTAATGAACATAAGTAACTAATCTGAACTGTAGCGAAAAATATGATATGAGTCTGCTATTAATTGAGGTTCTAATACCAATGATGTGAGCCAACCCAAAATTCTGCTATTATAACTGAAATTTGAAAACCAAAAATTCTGGAACTAGATCTGAAATATAAAAAATAAAGAAGACCAAAAAACCAAACAGTTACAAGTTGAGCGGTAGTCATGAAACTACTTAAGTCCTCCACTCAAATCTTGTATCTTTATCTGCATATGTTTTAGAGAGAAACCATCACCATTTTCTCCAGGGAATTATTTTTATTGGCTCAAAAACTTGTCAGTGTTTATAGTCAAGCTCAACGATAGTGAAACAAGCCATTCTCCACGAACATTTTCTATTGTTTGGGACTAGGTGCTCTTTTATGAAACAAATCTAATAGTGTTTTCAATAACTTTGCCAGATTATAGCTACTGAAACTATGTGGCTATAGTCATGTTTCATGATGGTTTCCTACCTTATTTAAGTAATACGCACTTGTTTAGGAAACATCTGGATGGAGGACAGTTAATGGAATTCTTTCTAGTTGCTCCAATTTTCTTGATGATAGGAAAGAAATTTAGAAGAGTTCCTTGACTAAATGGATTTGTTGACCAATGTACATAGTGGATCAACATGTTGAAGAAGAAAAATCCAGAAGATTCCCTACAAATAGTGCACATAGTGGGTCATCATGTTGGATAAAATATATATATTATTGAAATAATAATAGCATGCATTTTACATTGATGGGCTTGGACATTGGAGGTGGTCTTACCGTTTGCCACTAGACCTTGTTTGGATGTTTGAAATAAATTCTTCCTCAAAGTGTTGGATTAGTATGGAGCTTGGTGACTTCATGATGTTGATGCATGAAGGGAGTTTGTGTGCTTGGAGTAGAGTTGGGTATTTCACCATGACAAAAACATCCCAAAATAAACATGAGCACACAAAATCCCCTGACATGTGAACTCTTGGGTCGAGGGAGTGGATATGTAGGTGTGGGAGTCCTTAAGGTGACACTTTACCTTGGATATGCATTGTCCTTAGGGAGACACATGACCTTGGAAATGCATTGGAGCTTAGGACCTTTGGAGGATTTTTGGACCGTAGGGAGTAGTTCTCATGCCATGGAGGGCTTGCTTGTTAATCACTATCACCTTTGATGCTCACAGATGTCACGTAGATTAGAGTGCTTCACATGGGTGGACCTACTTGTGTCTTGCAAGTTTTCTTGTAGTGGACTAGGTCCACTAAAGCCCCTTTACCTCTCATATAAAAAGAGGAAGGAATGAGTTGTTATTATAGTCGATCATGCACTTGTGCATATTCCTTTTCATAGTTGGGTTAGGGATGTAAGAGCAGTGCTACTCTCTCTCTCATTCAATATTCTTTGTACTTTATGTGTTTTTGTCTTAAGGAGCATTCACCCGAAAACTTCGTATATATATAAAGAATAAATGAAACCCATGAACACAATCACAACCTATCATATAATTCTCCATGCTTTCGAAAACCCTAGATAGGGAAAATCAAGAGAAACCCTAGCTCCACTAAATATTCTCCAACAATCTAAAATAACCATGAGAAAAACCTCCATGTCAGAGTATCTTTGGTGGAGCCATTGTAAACCCTAAGTTATTTCGGAATTGTGTTATTTTAGATTTGACTTCCAGCTTAACATTGCTTTGCAAACCTTGTCACTCCCATAAATTATGTTATTTTAAGGATTTGAATTCCATATTTTCACAGATACAATGTCCTCAATAAGATAGTTGAACCCTTCCATATTCATAGTTAGATCACATTTCAAAAATATATACATTTCAATTGTCTCACGAAGAGAAATAACGTCACAAGCAGCAATATATGTACATGGTTCATCACCTCCTGATGCCATAATTTCAATCCCTTCCTATCCCGCATGGGTGAAGCCTGTGATAACAAAATCTTGACCAAAGGTGTGAAACTTATCTCTAGAAACTTCTAGTCCCAAGCCTGTTGGGCATTGGTGCATTATTCCCATATATGGATGTTGTTTTTACATTTTTTAGCGAACTTATTTAACTATTTGGCCTTTTCTACCAAGGGGGTCACTGTGTTGGGGGGTGCTCAAAGTGATATGACATGGTAGGATGGCAGGGTGGTTAATGAATTGTATCATTTTAAATTTAAAACATGTTTCTCTTAAAATATTTTGATAAGAATGGCTCTCTGTTCATGAGGAGTCACATTTGGAATTTCATTGCAAGGGAGCATTTGTCCCAACTTTGTTCGTACTAGTTACATCCTCCCCGTTCTGGACTTCATGGATAATTGTGTTTGGAGGTTTTTTGGCTCCCATGATACATATCTGGTGCACTCATCACACACAATAATGTATGGTCAGTTGTGGGCAAAAGTTGTGCAATTCAGCACAACAAACTATTCAACTACATCTTCTGTGGATTAGGACATGTGGACAATTCAACCTAAAAGGTGGTGTGATGGGTGCAGTTGCAGTGGATGCAACTTGCAAAGCCTCGGGTGTGGACAATTCAACCTAAAAACGTAGTGTGATGGGTGCAGCTGCAGTGGTTGTAAAGCCTTAGGAGTTGTCTATGGTTTGCAATGACTCATGAGGGATGAATTCACATTTTGTACACATTTATTTCCAGAATTCTCTCATTAAGTACTGGTTTAAGACTCAAGACTATGTTCTCTAGTGATAAACCTCAAATCAGAAAGTTGTATATGAAATCTCCTTGTCCTTGATGCAAATATTTTAACTCTGAACCTTGTACTTGTTCCCTGACTCAAAATTTGTCTAATATGATATAAAATGTTAAGTCACGTTGAAGATGGATTTTATTACTATAATTTTTAAAATTTAGAACAATATATTCATAGTTGCAATCTGATTTTCTGCAAGATTTTTGTAATAATATCTTCATAGTTGCAATTTTATTTTCTGCAAGATTTTTGTAATAATATCTTCATAGTTGCAATATGATTTTTTGTAAGATTTTTGTAATAATATCTTCATAGTTGCAATCTGATTTTCTGCAAGATTCATGTTGAAATATGACCTTCATAATTTTAGTGTCTTTTCATATGTTTGAGAGAATAAGTAAAATTCTTTAAATCTTGAAACAAACAATCAACAATTCTTCCATATGTGTAAATATAATAGTTGGTTAACGATAACCTTATCATTTTATTTCTTGGATTCATGTTTTTTTATCTTTTCAAGGATTAAATTAGTAAGGCATTAATAATTTAATTATGGTTTTCATTGTTGGCTCATGTTATTTGGGAAATTCAGGTCACATTGTACCATCACACTCACAATAAATCTCGAACGATGAAGTGGCTGAGAAAGCCTTTTAAAGGTTCAAGTCACGAAGTGTTAGATGGACACTACGTAGTGGTGCATTTGGAGTTGATAATGTAATTTGACATGTGCCCTCTAATGCCATGGTAATCCCTAATTCATCAGAGTGTATTGTCTTTTAAACTTCAATATTCTATCTATTATCTCTAACAAAGTTAGCGTCATGCTAGTGATTAATTTGAAACTATATTTTAGTGGAAAAATTCACTATTTTTTGGTGGAATAGTTCATAATTTATTTTGATATTTTTTTGCAAGTGTACTAGTCACTATGATAAATTTGTGGTTTACTTCGGAGGGTTCTCAGTTCTTTCTAGATACGCTTTTCATCATTTTCTTTCAATACTTCTCTAGTGCTTTACCTCCATATTTTATCCCCTGCACAATTTCTCCTAAGGTCCATGTTTTTCTGTTTGTTGGCTATTTATATGGAAACCTTTTCCTGAGGTTCTGCAAGGTAAATCAAAATGAAAAAAATACTATTTTACATATTGATATTTGTTCAAGATATTGTTGTGTGATACTTGAATTTCATAAATCTATATTTCTATTTCATTATCTATATCAATATATAAGAACAGGTTCATGGATTGTTCATATTTATCAAACTGTGGAGTTGTTCCTTTCCTGTTGCATGTTCTTTTATATTGTTATGTTGTGATTCAAATTTCTAGTTGTGCTTTCTAGTTATTCTCCTACATAGTACATTCTTTGATAGAAGATATCAAAAGTCTTACCAATATGATAACATTGATTGTTGAATGTGGACATTTTTTTCAGGATGGTCCATTAAAAAATCAAGATGAGGAGCTAGATCATGCAATTTCACTTTCTCTTTCTGTGGAACTAACCAAACCAGATGGTATATGATGGCAATTTTAGTTTTTTACAGTTAATTTTAGTTTAATTATATCATTTAGCTCGATGCTTTTCATATATTCAACTAAACTTTTGTTGCTTAAAAATACTTTGTCATTTCCTTGTTTTAGTGAAACTCTTTATGGTTTGATACTCTCATGGAACCTTTATCAAGTTACATGCAACCTCATTATAAAAAACAAGAGAATTTTGCTTGCCATGACTATCTTTCTTTGTCATTGTTGACATAAGAAATTCTTTTAGCTAAGAAACTAGTTTCAAGGTTATGGCATAACTTGTCATATAAATTGAATAGAAGTTATATCCAAAATGTTAACTTTTAAACTACTTAGTTGGTTTTAGGCTTCCCATTTAAAATCTACTTCAGTTTTAACTTTGAATGAGTTGTTCCATAGACTTGAAATTTTCGTGTAAGGATTAAAAATTAGTCCATAAGGCCTCTCAGTTATTCATTTATTTTATCTGAATATAACATTTACTATTAAATTAGAACCACTTGGCACAAATATGTCATAGATCAAGATCATACTTTGTAGAGTGTCGTAGAATAAAAATAGGAGCAAGGACATTGAATTCTTTCAGTTTTCCTGGTTCTTATTCCTTTGGTGTATCTTTGCACCTTTAGAGACAATTTCTAGTTTAAAGTGTAATTATTTAAAGGGTGCTAGCTCAATGGAAGAGCACCTGCTTTACAAGTAGGAGGTTAGTGGTTCGATTCCATCGTGCCCTGATATTCATAGGGAATGATGAATATCATTTTTTGGTGACATATGCTCTTTTGACCATCACCAATGAGCTTATGGTGACATTTTTCGACCCTCACCAAAGTATGAAATGGTGATGGTCAACGAACGCCACCATATATACACATCAATAGTGACAACCATTAAAGTTCCGTCACCATAAATCGTTGTTGTTGATATGAAATGGTGAGGGTCATTGTTTGTCATTATAGTCATTATTCGTGACGGACCTTAATGTCACCAATGAGTTTATGGTGACGGTCAATGAACGTCGCCATATATATGCACCAATAGCGACAGCCATGAAAATTCCATCACAAAAAATAGTTACTGTTCATATGAAATGGTGACGGTCACTATCCATCATTATAATCAATATTAGTGACAGACCTTGAATGTCACCACAACACATACTTTTGGCGATGCCACCTTTGGTGACATTCAATTTTTTGGTGACAGAGGCTATTGTCCGTCACCATTGCTGATATGACAGTCACTATCCGTCACTATAAATCATTATTTGTGACGGACCTTGAATGTTACCACAACACCTATACTTTCGGTGACACCACTTTTGGTGACGTTTCGTTTTTGGTGACGAAGGCTCTTTTGACCCTCACCAATGAGCTTATGGTGACCATTTTTTCCCCTAACCAATGTTTTTTTTTCTTGTAGTGTCTAGAGAAGATTTGTACATAAAAATATAGATCTAATTCAGATATGTGTACAAGAAAAGCTCATCTATACATTCCCCTTAGGGTTTTGTGCAAAACATGAAGCACAAAGAGTAGATCTAAGATCTAGAGTTTTAGATCTGCAGAAATATTCAGAAATTATTGAATCATATGATAGAACAATAGATCAGATCTGAAATAAACATGGATTGGATGGCCAATCCATGGATAACCACAGTAAGAGGAAGAATTATAACACCAGATATCTCTCCTCCAAAATGTAGACAAACACCCTACAACTACAACATGCAAATAACACAGTCCAGGGATAGAAACTGCATTGTAAGCTCTGAGAATTATTTTTCCTAATGCTGAGGTCTTGATCTAAAGCTCCACTGATCTAAGACACTCTTTCCAGTGGGATAGAAGACCTTCCCAGTGAAAAGAGAGGCTAGATGTGCATAGATCTGAAAAGATATATCTCCCAGTTGCTGCAACTCACAAGGACAACCCAACCCTCAATAGGATCAGTGCTGTAGGTGTAAGGTGAAGCTTGACCCAAGCCTTATAGTGGCAAAGACAAGCACAAATCCTCTAAGAGCTGCTCAAGGAAGGAGGTGGGATTCCCACTAAAGAACACCCAATGCTAAATATCATTATTTGCAGCTAAACAGCTAGAGAATGAGAAATGTCTAAGCAGACAAATTCTTCTGAAATAATATCTTCAACCACCCCTTCATGCTGCTCTCCTCTTCCCTTTATAAGATTGGAGTCTTGTCAAACCCTAAACCACTTCACTAGTTTAGCCCCTTTCACATGTAGAACCTCCATCTAGAACTACACTATGCCTTAAGGAGGTTAAATGCATCTATACTGCACTGTAGATATGGTCATGGTTGACTTGGTCAAGTAATCAACCTCTTTCACAATCAAGTTTGTTTTATAAAATGGCCTAGATTTAGCCATGTTCACATTGGGCATTGATTTATTTTGTTATTTTCAGGAGTTTTACATGTCCTTTATATTTTATTGATCAACATGAAATGAAAAATAAAATAAAGAAAAATATAATATTCCCATTAGCTTCAGCTAAGTGGGAATATTACAACTGTCTCCTTCCTCTAACATATTTAAAACTTTGTTTTGGAAATCCTAGGGCTGATGTGAAATGAAAGAGGGGAAGGAATGAAATGACAGCTTTGCAAATGAAGGGAATGGGTGAGAATGAAGGGAATGGATGTAGGGAATGGGTGTTGTGAGAAGCAAGATGAATGGCAGCCCTCAAGAAATACAATTTCCCTTGTTTGTGATTGGATTTCTCCAAGAAGGATGAAATAGGGATAAGACATAGATCTTAAACTAAAACTTAGGGTTTCATTAGGGTTTTGTTAGGGTTTTATTTCCATTGATTAAATGATGACCAAAATAGCTTGAAAGCAATGTGTATGTCAGGTAATTACCCCTGAAGAATGCTTGGAGGACCTTTGGAAAGAGTTTAGCAGCAATTTGACTTGATTTAGATGGCCCCAAATCTTATCAAACCCTTATATCCAAGCGTGCAGCACCGAAAACTGAGGGCGCAACACCAAGATAAGTGCGCAACGCCAGTCCTGAGTGCATAGTGCCAAGGTAAATTTGCAGGGTTTTGTTAGGCAAGAGAAAAATGCTTTGACAAGGGTGCAACGCCAGCTTCCAGGCATGCAACACCTTCATATAGTGTATGGAGTAAATCTAGTAAGGGCGCAACACCAACTCCTAGGCACGTAGTGCCAAGAAAATTTGCAGAATTTTACTTGAAAACTCACAACTTTTTCTCTCCTTGAAACCTCTAATGCTTTGCAAGGCAATAATGACTCTTTTGAAGTGTTCAATGGGTTGTATAAGAAAATGGAATTTTGATTTAATTTGAACAACCCACTTTCTAATGTTTGAAGTCCTTTTTCTTTTCTCACTAACCCTTTTTGACACTTTTTTGCTTATAGGTTGCTAAAGTCACTGAATTGGCTTTCCTTTTCACCATTGAGACTTGAAATTTTTTACTTTGAAAACCTTAGGATGATTACACATAGTAACATCTTCAAAATCTCCTATATTTTCCACCATAAAACTCAACTCATGTTTTCCACCTTCTCTGGCCATCTCTTCAAAACCCTAGGTGTCTACAATTATTTTACAACAATCATCAGTGTCGCCTCCTAAGTTCTCTATAGCCCTTTCAAGTTCATTCATTTATGTCTAGTTCACCTCACCTTTTTCCATATTCCATAAATCTTTTCTAATGTAATTTTTTCATGTTTGCCCTTGTGTGCTTCCTCGATGTCATTTTCTGCAAGTGATCACTACTTTGGCACTCAAATGGACTAACCAGGTCATAACCCTAATCATCTACAAGACCAAGTGTTTCCTCTTTCCCTTGCTGTAATTTGTTTTCATTCAGGAGTAGACAGTCTACATCATCAATACCTTCTGTTGATAAATCTTTCAACACTCCTGCAGAAGTGCTAATATTTTACCATTTTCTTACTTGCAGACTCTGAACTAAGAAGATAATCCTCTTTAGAAACTTTAGGTCTTTCTTGAATAACCATGTCTTGAAATTCTATTACATCTGAGCTAGATTCTAGCAAAGGAAAATCAATGCCTAAAACATCCAAGGATGAACTTAAACAATGTAAAACCCTAATGACCTAATGGGAGGGTCCTTTCACCAGATTTTGACTGAAATTGGACTTGGATATTTTCCAGTGAAAACAGAGCATTGTAATAGGCTATTATGCCGAAAGGAACATGGGAATGAGTTATCTATAGGAAAACCTAGAGGTAAGGTGGATTTTATGGACAGGGGAAAATAGGGCAATGAGGTTATAGGCAGGAAAGAAGGATGAAGGTGAGAGGCATGAGCCCATAATGAGTCCTTTAAGAGCAACAGGGTGGCTTTGAGAGGACCAGGTGAGGAATAGTGAAAATAGGTTTATAAGGATAATGAAGGTAGTGGTATTTCTGAAACTAAAGATATTCAAGGAATATTGTTTTCAAAAACCTAAAACCATTCTATACTCATCTAAAGAAAGTGAAAAATATTGATGAATAACGCCATCAATGTTCACAACTTCAACAAATTCACATTTATATGCTAGCCCTTTTGTCCCACCTGGTTACCAATTTTTATCTAGAACCTTCTTTGGTGCATCCTCAAACCCATGGACTTCACCAATGTCATTGTTTGGTATTATAACTAGTAAATCTATAGTGAGTACTGAATGACTTGATCCTTTATACACATCACTAGGGAAATATCAAGCCAGTCCCTCTAGGTATATTACATCTAGTACAATTTCAATCGGATTCCCTGCATTTGGAGAACAATACTTTCCATCTTATTATATTCCTCATGCTGGGGAGCAACCTATGGTGACCAACTTTTAGAGTATTCTATTGTTATTTGGTCATCCTAATGTTGGAATGAATGTTTGTCAAGGGCACCCCACTCTGCCTATCCAACCACAAACGATTGTATAGTCATATCAACCGGTTCAACATGTTTCACACACATCAAATCCACTTGTTAATACATATTTACCCCTGTTACAGAATAAAACTATTGTACCTAAACCATCTCAGGTGGGTCATTCAACTCAATACCCTTAAGTATTGGGCCCTCAGACTCCAGCTCCTTCGGCTGGTTTACAACAACAACCTATATTCAGAATCATTTATTCACAAGATGGATTACCATATTATGGGATGTCATAGCCACAACCAGGTTATACTTATCCACAACCAAATCCAGGCTATCCTAGTTTGGGTTATCATATTAGTTGACAGACCCCTTGGAAGCCACAAGTGCAAATTCCAAAACCTTCATTTCAACAAGCAGCGTACCTAGGTTTTGGTCAACAGAATCCTCAAGCATTTTCTTATAAAAAAAAAACCCTATCTTGGTTACCAGCAATAGATTACTTATGTTGGTGCTCAAAGGCCTGTTTCCCAAGAAATTCCATCATACCCTAGCTATGCTCAACCCAATCTCAATCGACAGTTTCCATTTGTTACAAAATTAGAGTTACTGGATTTAATCAAGCTCACTAATGATCCAATAAAATATGCTCCTTCGTGGCCAGTGATACCTCACAAATTACCCTCCGATATTGTTAAGTTCAATGGAAACCATGGGGAAGACCCGTCGTCTCATGTTATGACTTATCATTTGTGGTGTTCATCTAACTCCCAAAATGATGAATATGTTTGACTACATATTTTCCAACGTACGCTCACTGGTCCAACCACAAAATGGAAAATTAAGTTACCAAGAGCTTATTTTGATAATTTCACTACCCTAGCTATTGTCTTTTTGACCCACTTCCAGTTACCCATATGATATGAAATTGAAACGAAACTCTTGACTAATTTTAAATAGAATAATGCTACTCAAATTTCTAATCATAGTCATGAGTGGCGTCATGGTCGTAGCATGGTTAAGAAATTTGTTCCTGATCATCTCCTTGATGAGTGGTTCATTAAGTCCCTGTTACCATCCATAACTGAGGATGTGGTTGAGGGTGGAATCATCACTTAAGAGTAGTTCATTGCTGGTGAAAAATATTTAGACTTGATTTACACTCAGTTTGGCACGATCTACAAGAAAATTCCCAACATAATGTGATCTAATTTTACTATTCCTCCTTCATCAAAGGACTCTCATGCCAGAGATGATATGATCGGTACTGAAAGCACACATCACTCTACTGCATCTGATCCTGTGCCTTCTTCCAAAATCCATACTCTATCATATGACAAGGGAAAAAATAATAAGAAACCCAGAAGTAAGAAAAAAAGGGAAATCAAAGAAAAATAAAACTTCAACCCCGTAGGAAAGATCATCTGATCAATTGACTGGAAATCAGAAACCTTGTTACCCTTGCATAATCTATAATGAGGAACATTTTGTTTGGGACTGTCGTCACTGCGCTGAAGTCTAAAAAATGGTTAAGACCTCACATGCATTAGCTGTGTTGACAGATCCATTTCCGAATTCGTACACAAATTTGGTTTCTATGGATTGAACTTCTTGTTCACAAATGATTATGTTGTCTGTCACGAAGCCATTGGCTGATGTTTTGGTTTCAACACGTAATAAATACTACGGTATTCAGGCTATTGATCAACCTACTATCTTGAACATGAATCTGTCTATGTAATCTATACCACCCACTGTTATTCTTGAATTGACAATCAAGCCACCGAAGGGAGTCATTCATAAATAAACCTTTTATCCTTGAGACAGAGCTACTCAAAATTATAATATAGTTGAAGATTTGGCTCAATCCCCTTCAACTTTGTCAGTGCTTGAGGTGCTACAAATTTTTCCCTACTAGAAATAGGCTTTGCTGTCGGCAATTGGTGGAATTGATCTGAAAGATTCCAATCTCATAGTCTTTAATCATACGGGCTATATGCCACAATTACCAGTAGAATTGGAATTCTCCATCCAAGTAAATTTTCTCAATCATATTTTTCATCGTACTATTATTAATGAGGGGGAATCTACGTGAATTATGTCTTTAAACTGTTGGAAGTCACTTGGCTTACCACGCCTATCTCAATTGCCAATGATGTTGAAAGCTTTAGATGAATGTACATATAAGCCTTGCGGTATTATTAATAACCTGCATGTTGAACTCGGGGGAAAAAAATGAATGTTGAATTTGAGGTTGTTAACAGACCCCTTGACTATAATATTCTACTCAGAAGGCCATGGGTTTATGCTATGAATACAATCATTTCTACATATTTTAGAATGATCACCTTTCCACATAAATCTGTTATCACAGTCATCAATCAAATATCCTTATTTTCCTCCAATTCCTAGGTAATTGGAAGTGTTCTGTTAGTTTATGCACCCAAACTCGCACTTCAGAACATTGGTATAGGACTCTTAAAGGATTCCACTTTCATGGGAACCTTTGTATTACCATCGCCTATGATGTCGGTAGAAATTGCAAGTATAGAGAACTGCTACATGATATCTTCCACTTTTGTGGCTTAAGGAAGATTATGTGTGATTCTGAAGTTGTTACATTGGATGAGTTTCTTCTACCCAACCCAATTGAGCTCACATATGAATCAATATACATGGCTTGGGAGGTGAATCCGAAATCATCATCGCTAGTTGTTTGGGTTGATCATTCATTAGATTATGGTACTCCATCCGATCCTTTATTCTCAACTTTCTTGACAAATGAGAATATCCTGGAAACCATGATGTCAGAAGGAACCATGGGAATATCATCATCATCGCTCCCATCTTCAGGATTATGAAGAAGATAATATTAGTGAACTATATCACCCATCGATCAAAAAATTATTTTATACTTATTTTCCTATTAATGCAATAGATTCTGATTGAAAATTTTCAAATATTGAGGAAACCATTTCTATCGATATTTTGACCAAACTCGGAATGTCGACGTGTCTTGTTCTCCATCAAAACTTGAGAAATATCACTCTGTATTTTGTGAATTTTGTGAGTTATTTTCTTGGTCTTACGAAGATATTCCAGGCATAGATACTAGTATCATTGAACACACCATTAATATGTACCCTGATGTCAAACCGGTATGTCAATGCCTTCGTCTTGTTCATCCGAAGAAGGTTGTTGCCATTAAAGTAGAAGTTGAAAAACTTTTTCATTTTTGTTTCATTTACCCTATTCCACTAACTAAGTGGATTTTCAACATCGTTCCTATTATGAAAAAATAAGGGACCATCAGAGTGTGTGTCAATTATCAGGATGTCAATCTTGGTTGTCTGAAAGACAACTATCCTACTCCATTCATCCATTAAATTATTAACGATTGTGATGGATGTGAAATTTTTTTGTTCATTTATGGATTTTCTAGATACAGTCAAATCAATATATGCCCAGAGGACCAATATAAGACAACATTCATTTGTCCCTGGGGCACATTTCCTTATCAGAAAGTCCTATTTGGTGTAAAGAACGTTGGGGAAACTTTTCAGAGAGCAGTGGATTATGATTTCAATGACAGCAAGCACATTTTTCAACCCTATATAGATGATTTACCCTCTCATTTACGAAATCATATTGATCACCTGATGCATTTGAGAGCTATCTTTTTACACTATCGAGACAACAAAATATGCCTCAATCCACATAAGTGTGTGTTTTGTGTTGGTTCTAGTTGTTTGCTAGGATTTGTCATGTCAAAAGAAGGAATTATAATAGACCCACTGAAGGTCCAGGCCATTGTTGATTTTCCTGCGCCATCAAACTTTCTTCAACTACAGAAACTTCAGGGAAAGAATAACTTCATAAGGAGGTTCATACCCAACTATGCTGAAATGGCTAAAGGATTTACTTGGCTCTTGAAGAAGGGGATTCCCTTCCATTGGGACCAATATGCACAAGATTATTTTGATGTTGTCAAGGATACTCTTGTCTAGGCATCATTAATGTATCCCCCCAATTATCAGAGTGATTATTTCTTATATATCACCATGGCTGGTACGACAATTGCTATGATATTGGTCCAAGTAGAAAATGGGATAGAACATCTGATCTATTATTTGAGTTGCAATCTCGATGATATAGAAGTGAAGTATTCATACGTAGAAAATTTTTCCTTGACATTTGTTCAAGATGTCCAAAGATTTCGACACTATATCTTGTTCTTGAAGACCATTTTTGTTTCATATTGCAACCCCATGACTTATATATTATCACGTAAATTTATGGGGGGGAATTATTCAAAATGGATTGTCATTTTGCAGGAATTTGATTTGGAATTCATCAAATCAAAGTCAAAGAAGTCTTTATTTTGGCTGAGCTTCTCTGTGACCTTCGCTCTGATAGTACTTCTACTATGTCAGAACCATTTATTCCTGATGAGTCTCTAGTTCTGATCAAATCATTTGATCCTTGGTATGTGGGTTTTTTCTTTTATCTCCGAACCCATACTTTTTAGCCTAATACCTCTCACTCTGACCAACGATGTATTCGATACCAAGACAAATATTATCCAATCGTCGATGATACACTTTATCGTTGTGGTCTCAATACAATTTTACAAATGTTCCCCACTCATGAGGAGGCTGAAAGGTGTTAATTTATTGTCATACTGGGGTTTGTGGTGGAAATTTGTCTCGATATTCTACCGTGCAAATGATACTTCGCGCCAGTTACTTTTGGCCTACCATATTTCGCGACTACCATCATCGTTGTTAGAATTTTTCATACATGGCAGATATTTGATCATAAAATCCACAAACTGCCACTGCCAATGCATCATGTTAGCAAGTGGGTTGATGCCTACATTCAACAACACAGGACAAACAACTGCAATGTTTTTATTTAATCATATCATTTCATAGTTTGGGGTCCAACAGGCTATAGTCACAGATCATGGTTCTCATTTTCACAATCGTATGATGAATGAATTGACTTCCAAATTAGGGTTTTCGCATGATATTTCTACTCCTTATTATCCACAATCAAATGGATAAGTTGAGGCTATTAACAAAATTCTTAAACAAATGCTTCAACGAATGATATGAGTTCAGAAATGAAATTATCATTTAATCCTATACTCGGCCTTCTGGGTGTACCGAACCTTGGTGAGAAACACAACCGGATTGACCCCATTTGAATTGGTGTATGGTCTGGAAGCTATCTTTCCAATCCAATGTGAAATAACATCGGTAAAACTCGCAATCGACTGGTTACCTGACACCTATACGGAAGAAGCGCGTCTTTTTAACCTCATCCATCTTGATGAAATGTGTCATGAAGCCTAGTTGGCCAAAAAAGTGCATAAAAGTCATATAAAGGTGTAATACGATAAGCATGTCCAACCTCTCATTTTCTCACAGGGTGACCTATTCCATATTTATGATCAAGAAGATGATGTAATACGTACAAGGAAATTTGAGCGATTATGGCATGGCCCCTATATTGTCAAAATAGTTCTTTCTAAGGGTTCTTACGAGTTGGTAGATTACGATGGAATTCTATTGGCACAACCTCGAAATGGGTTGTATCTGAAACATTAATATGCTTAATCATGAGAATAGTAATTTTTTGTATTATATTGTATATACATTGTTGATTTTCATTTACTGTCTTAGTTGTTTTTTAGATTTTTCGTGAAGTTAGTAATTTTCTTTACATTTCATCGCAGATTTCTAAATATTTGGAACCATTTTTTGGGTATGATGATGGTGCTAGTTATAGTACACAGAATCTATCCTCTATAGCGTGGGCCATTTTCGCTCTGAATGACGAGTTAGTGAGTTTTCAAGGGATTTGTATCTGTCGATCTATAAATAATATCCCTAAATATAGCGCATTGATCGAACTTCTCTCTGATGCCATTTCATTTGGTATTAACCACAGCATCATAAGGTTATACTCACAACTTGTGGTATTACAACTTATTAGTGTTTATACTATTATAAATCCAACACTGCATCATATGTTCCTAAGAGTTCGACTTTTGGAAATAAATTTTGATTTGATTCAATATCAACACATTTCCAAACTCTTGAACACATTAACTGAATCTTTAGCGAATTATTTTATAAACATACATTTGCAACACATGTAAATATACATTCACATAATTGAATTGGATTGCAAAATAAACATAGGAAAACACTAAAATCAAATAGATAGGTAGTTATACGTTTTTACAAAATTTGTGCTCGAGACATATTGGTCATCTGACCTCAAAATGTATGCAGCATGTCAAAAGTAAACTAGTGTTCCTCATGATAACATACTACTGATATAGCTATCCTATGCAGTAACCACATCCAGTGGTTGGGAATACCAATAGTATGGTGCTGCAGTCACATGGGTAACTCTTCGAGCTGATAATATGAAATCTCGAAGGTCAACCCCTGTATGTGATGTTGAAGCTCATCAAGAGTCTCAGCCATATCTAATTCTTGAAGGACTGCTCTCCCGATGACCCTCTCTACTGGCTCATCCGCTCCATGTCTGGCTCTCACACTGGTTGAACTCAACCCACATTTGAATTACATCAAAACTTTAGTTTAGTCTTGTGAAAACATTAAAATACAAAAACAACTATAAAACTTAGAAAAATAAAAAAACACGGTCAAAACATTCTTACTGATTGCAACCCACTGAGCGCCTTTTGGTAAGAATAAGTCTAGATCTCCTCGAAAATTGACGCCTGCATATGCATAGTCATCAATTGTGAAAATATGTCGCCTGAGCCATATGAATAATGTAGTCGATAACATGATGGATGATTGGTTTGCATGTATAGCCATCATTTCTACCCATATCTACATCCTTGGATCTCTACGGTTAGATATACCCAACGTCACATCCTGAGGCTGCATCAGTGGAATTCGCTCTAAGGCAAAGGAAATGAGGATAAAACCATAGTTGAAATTTTATTCCTTCCTCCCTTTTCCTTGCTTAGTTGTTCTTTCACTTGAGAAAGTATGGCTTCATCCTAGTTGAAAATTTTTTCTTCCATGCACTCTACCACATACTACATATAAGATTTGTTCGCTACATGGAGTGTAGCGGTACCAACAAGCTTTGAGATCGTGAATAAGATGGTTCTCAATGGAAAATCATGAACATGGTGGATTTTTATTTTCCCATACTTTCTGGGATCTGTCTTCGGATTGCAATACTACAATATATAGTCTCTAACCGTCTCTCCTATGAGAGAATACCCTGAGAGAGAAATGGGTAGGCCTCTCCTCGACAAGCTTGTCAGAAAATAGATATCCTCCACTAAAATTGGAAACACTTTATTCCCAAATGAAATGTCTCAATTTCTGGATCCCATGCACGGACAAGGAACTCTAGTAGTTCCATCTGTTGTCTCATACCTGATATACATAAGTACTTCAATAACCCATATTCCCTGAGGGCTCTTACAATACCCGGATCATTAAGGGAAATCATATTTTGTTCGTCATGCTCTCTTTGTAGGAATTTACAGGGTAAGTTCCTTAGATCAAAAACTAAAGGTTGGCACTCACAAAAAAATCACCAATCAATACAATAGTATATCACATGTTTAAAACCATTGAAGAGGGAAAGAGTCCACAGCCTAAGCCAACATGGCCACTTCAGGAAATTTATTAATATAAAAAT
The DNA here is from genome assembly GCA_034641835.2 of Pinus albicaulis. Classification (NCBI taxonomy): domain Eukaryota; kingdom Viridiplantae; phylum Streptophyta; class Pinopsida; order Pinales; family Pinaceae; genus Pinus; species Pinus albicaulis. The sequence continues at coordinate 464,767,604 of CM076573.1, forward strand.
AAAAGTTACATATGTTTCGTCATGAACGGTTTAGTGGAAAAATGACCCTCCATGCTCTTTAAATAGAGATCATGGACCAATCGAGTGTTAAGCCAAGGATCAAGTGTCGTTAATACCTAGGAGAGAGTAGACCCTTCAGATCACTACCAAATTGTAGTAGTACGATTATAAGTTACAAATTTACATGATAAAGAAACACACTTTACCTAACTCTACACTAGACTAAGTTATTCTTAACTATTTCCTATGTGACGGAATATCCTAACATCCCCCCTTAAGAAAAAATTGGGATAGGATTGAAGGATTTGCAAAGGTGACACAATAAGAGAAGGAAAGAGGCATTGAAACTTTGTCCCCCCTTAATGATAACTTTCCTGAACTCCAAGCATGGACCAAATTTTCGTAGACTTCACTTCTGTGAGAGCTTTTATAAAGATATCGACTACTTGATCATTGGTTAGAAAATATTTCACTTCAAGAAAACGATCATGAATGAGATTTTTGATGAATTTTATGTGGATCTCAATGTGTTTCATACGTTGATGCTGAACTGGATCTTTACATAGTTTAATGGAACTTTTATTATCACACTAAAGTGTAGTTGGATGTTGCTGATGAAGACCAAATTCAAACAGGATCTAATGAAGCCACATGGCTTCCTTGATTTATTCAACTGCACCATAATACTCTACTTCTGTTGAAGAAAGAGAGATGGCACTTTGTTTCTTACACGACCATGTAATAGGTTCTGAACCAAGAGTGAATACATATCCTGCAGTAGAATTTCAATCATTAGGGTCACGAGCCCAATCTGAATCATTTAAACCAATCAAAAATGGAGAGGCTCCTGTAGTGTAATGAATCCAAAACTGAATTGTACCTTGAATATATCGAAGTATTATTTTAGCTAATTTCTAGTGACTTTCATGAGGTTGGTGCATAAACTGAGAAACAAGACTAAAAACAAAGGAAAGGTCAGGAGGGGTATGGATTAGATACACAAGTTTACCAACAAGTTGATGGTATAAGGTAGCATCAACTTCATGGGTAGTACAAGTGACTGAAAGCTTGACTTCAGACTAAAAGAGAGAAGGGCTGGATTACAATATTCCATGTGAAAGTGGCGTAGAAGATCATAGGCATACTTGGATTGAGAAAGGGTAATACCTTATTTGGATTGCAAGACTTGAAGACCAAGGAAATAATGGAAGTTTCCTAAGTCTGTCATTTCAAAATTCTTTTTGAGGATGGACTTCACATGGTTTATATGGTTGGGATTACTACTAGTAAGGATAATATTATCAACATAAAGAACAAGGATGTTGAAGGACTTACCTACTTTCTTGGTTTAGATAGTGTTGTCAGAATGACACCTAGAACAGCCATTATCTAATAGAAATATATCCATTTTGGCATACCAAGCTTTAGGAGCTTGTTTGAGACCATAGAGAGACTTCCTAAGGCGAAAAACAAGGCTAGAATCATTTTGGATAAATCCAGGGGGTTGTTCCATGTAGATTTCTCCATGAAAATATCCATGTAAGAAGGTGGATTTAACATACACCTGATGGACTTCCCATTTAAAGGAGGCAACATTGGAAAGAAAAAGGCAGATAGAATTCATTTTTGCAATAGGGGAGAAGGTTTCAGTATAGGCGATGGCTTCAAATAATGAAAACCCTTTAGCAACAAGACAAGTTTTACACCTATCCACTTTTCCATCGAGGCCAAATTTTTTTTTGTAAACCGATATGCATCTGACCAATTTTCTTCCTTTTGGAAGAGGAACAAGATCCCAAGTATCATTTTCCAATAAGGAACGATATTCTTGACATAGCTTCATCCCAAACTGGATGACCGGAAGCTTTTTCAAATTTTTATAGATAAATATTTTCTGGAACATGAGCCAATAAGGAAGAGGCTCTTTCGAACTAAGAACATGTACGTCGTCAATCTGCAGGGTCACCTGCAAGAGAACCTACTACCTCCCGAGTAAATCAAACCAGTCCTGGAAGCTGTGGAGCTAAAGGAATATATTTAAGAGGTGGAGGAGGATTTTCATCCTTGTTGTCATCATCTAAACTAGAAGGAATGTTATAAAAAATAGAAGAGATAGAGAGAGGTGGAACATATGCCAAATTAGGCTCGCAGGCCAAAGGTGGCACACCTGCCCAACTAGCTTGCAGGCCGATATATTTTCATCAAATTTTACATCTCTTCTAAGGATTATATTTTTGGATTTTGGTTGAAGAAGTCTATATCCTTTGACATCTTCAGAAAATCCAACAAAAATGCATTTTCACTCTTAGGTTGTAAGGCTTTATGCTTTGCATCTGGAATATGGGCCCAATCATCACTTCCAAAAACACAAAAGTGACTTAAATCTCATTTTATTGAGCTCGAGGATTCTTCTGGAGTTACATTCCTTAAAACCTTAGTAGGAGTGTGATTTACTATGTAATTTTCACAGTTAATAGCTTCTTCCCAAAAATTGAGACTAAGTCCTTTAGATTGAAGGATACAATTAGCCATTTCATTTAAGGTGCAATTCTTCCTTTTAGATACACCATTTTTTTGTGGAGTATATGGAACAATATGTTGTAATTGAATGCCATTCTTAGTGAAAAAATTGATAAATTTTTTGTTAACATATTCTTCTCCACTGTCTAATCTCAACTTAAGAATTTGATGTCTAGATTTTTTCTCAACAAAGGCCTTAAAAGCCAAGAACTTGTTAAGAAATTCACTCTTGATTTTTTGGAAGTACACCCAAGTGCGTATGGAAAAATCATCAATGAAATTTAAGAAGTACTTGCGACCAGAGAAAGAAACAATAGGAAGTGGACCACATAAATCACTGTGCACAAGCTGTGAAGGGGTTGAAGCATGCCAAGAGGCACGTTTGTCAAAACTATCGCGATCATGTTTTCCAAGTACACATCGAGAGCAACCACCATCTCGGAAACATACCATAGGAAGACCTATTACCATATTTTATATACATAGAGTTTGAAGAGAATGATAGTTTAAGTGACCAAATCTCTCATGCCAAATTTTTCTCATTTCATCATTATGAGAAACAAAAACAGAGGGAAGACATGATGACCCAAAGTTGTCAAACTTATACAACCTTGTGGAATCATTAGCAATGTTAGTAGGTAAAATATGTCTAGGATCTTTGAGGTCCTTCATTACAACATCATGAGGTTAGAATTCTACTAGTTTCCCTTCACCTGAATGAGTGATCTGATAAATAGATAGAAGGTTGCATGACAAAGTATGAACACATATTACATCATTAAAATGACCATTATCTAGATGAATGGATCCATATCCTACAACACTGAGAGATATATCATCACCAACATAAATATGTTTGGTGTCACAGTCATTTAAAGAAGAAAACATGGCTTTATTTTTTGCCATGTGGTAAGAAGCTCTAGAATCAGTGAGCCACTCATGAGAATCAAAAGAAGAAGATACATTTAATAAATAACGAGATGCTTGACAACCACAAGTAGAAAATTTCATTCCTGAAGATGAAGTTGAAGAGGTCTCCAAATTGATGTGGTCCTTCTTCATTGTTGCTTCAAAGGCTTCCATCTTTTTAAAATATTTGGACTCTACATGGCCATCATGATTACAGAAGTTGCAATGAATATCTGTTTTCTTCCCTTTTTTTTAGTTTCCTTATCAGTTTGGTGATTTTGTTTATCAGTATGTGGCTGAAATTGCTTAGAACTGTTTTTTGGTTTAGGACTATACTTTTTAGGATACTGCTTCTTGGGATTATTTTGATATGGTTGTTGTTGGGTTTCTAATGCTTTCTTACAAGTGTTTCCAAAAGTGATAAGACCAAGGTGGAAGATTTTTTCTTGTTCTCTTATCAAAGAATCGCAAAAGGCATCAAAAGATGGTTCTTGTAGGTCGTTCCTTGAGAAATGAGGGCTTTTCTAGTGGAATGTAAGGTGGAAACAAATACAGAGTATGCAGGGCTAAGTTTAGCAATAATGGAATATATGAGGCTACCATATTCATTTTTGACCTTACAACCTTCTAAAATAAGTAAAAAAAAATCTTCAATAGAGGAGAAATTATTGGCGTCCAAAGTAAGCAACTCATTTTCAAGATGGTCGGTGTTGATTTGATTTTGAACACCAAAAATAGTATTTAGCTTTTTCAGGGCTTCATCAGGGGTGTCAATGTCAAGGATATGAAATCGAATATCTTGATTAATGGACATTCCTATCAACCCTCGTGCTTGATCTTATTCATTTTCCCATTTAGCGGCTTTATCACCATCATAAGGTTTAGTTTCTTGTCATGTGGCTATTCTTTAAAGCACTTTAATTCTAAGTAAATCTACCATGTGAGGTAGCCATTGGAAATAATTGGTGTTGTTAAGAATAATAGGGCATGCACTTTTAATTATTTTTTTTTAACCTGAAGCTGAAAATAGCTGAAAGTAACTGCTCCAATGGAAAGGTCTCGAAAAACTTAGGCCGATTAAAAAAAAAGGGCTGGAAAAACGACATCCGGATGAAGAAGTTATGCCTTGTTGAAAAAACTGAACTATAGATGCCAAATAGTTACGAGAATGGTTTGAAATTTTATGATGAAGTTCTACTTTGGAAAAAAAATCCCACCCCTTTAACAATTTTTTTTCACAAAAAGAAGCTTGAGAAAGGGACTTGAACCCATGACCTCTATTCTCATAAACTAACTTTACACCAAGTGAGGTAGTAAAAATATTCTGTAATTGTTTGAAAGGAGGAAGGGTTTTTTTTTTTTTTTTTTTTACTCTTCAGTGTGCGTTATTTTTCCTGCAAAAAAACACAAAATCCATGCACAAAAAAAAAAAAAAATGCAAGCCTTAGGGAAAATTTTTAGATTTTAGGTTAGTCTTACTAGCAACTATCCTTTTTTCCACTATTTCTGATTTCTCGAGATCACACAAAGATGCAGGGAAAGATCATACGTAGAAAAAAAAAATCCCTTCTTCCTATTTCTGATTTTCCGAGATCGCACACAGTGCAGAGAAAAGAGCATACATAGGGAAGAGGGTATATATCCCACAAATAAATAAAATATATAAGCTGAAATAAACAGAGGGAACCAAAATAAGAAGAAATATTAAAAAATATAAATGCAAAGAAGATAATTTATACCTCCAGATCAAAACTGACATAACTTGGGCAACCAAAAAACATTTTTGCATTAAACAAAAGGGGTTCCTCACTGTAATAGATGCTCCAAACACAACAAAGTAGTTCTCCAGGCCCGAAAAATTTCATAAATAGTAGATCTAGAAAACGAGAGTCACATGCAGTCAAACCGGCTTCAGATTTGGATCAATGTTATAGCATCATTTTTCACCCTGATGTGATTCATGATTGTCTCTTTGGCCTTGGGCACCCTTTCCCATAGATTTGAATAAAGTTCATAAAAAAAATTGTTTCAAAACCCATATGTGGATATGCCCAGACTTTTCCGCATGTATACGCGAGTCGAGAGATACTTTTCCGTGTATGCCATTAAAATCATTAAAAATATATATAAAAAAACCCTAGTTTTGAGGCTGGGTTGATTATATATAAAAAAACCCATATGCGGAAAAGTATCTCTCGACTTGCGTATACACGTGGAAAAGTCTGGGCATATCCGCGTATGGGTTTTGAAACACTGTGTTTTATGAACTTTATTCAAGTCTGTGGGAAAGGGTTCCCAAGGCCAAAGAGACAATCATGAATCACATCAGGGTGAAAAATTATGCTATAACAATCAACAATGGATGCGACCCTCAAAATAGCTCTGATACCATGTAGGAATTTACAAAGTAAGTTGCTTATATCAAAAACCAAAGTTCACCACTCAAAAATAGATCACAAATCAATACTATAGTATATCATGTGGTTAAAACCCTTGAAGAGGGAAACAGTCCATAGTCTAAGCTAACACGAAAACTTCATGAAATTTCTTAATATAAAAATATAAGTTACATACGTTTCTTTCATAAATGGTTATTGGACAAATTACCCTCCATGCTCTTTAAAAAGAGATCATTGACCAACTGGGTGTCAAGCCATAGATCAAGTGTCGTTAATACTGAGGAGAGAGTGAACCGTCAGATCACTACAAATCGTGACAGTTGGATTATAAGTTACAAATGTACATAGTAAAGAAACACACTTTACGTAACTCTATACTAGACCAAGTTATACATAACTATTTTATATGTGTCAGAATTTCCTAACACTCTTTCCCTCTAAGTAATTGTCATTTTATTCCATTGAATCCCTGAAATACAATCATATGATTCATTAATACCCTTTTCATGAAAAAAACTAGGCTATATTTTGGTACACTAAATGAATAAAAAAAGTCAATTGCGCCCAACGCAACCTTGGACAAGAGACAGTGAATTGCATAGGCACCTAGCCTTCATTTCTAGTGCATTCCAATGCAATTTTCGACATCGATGGGTGTGTTTCCCTCTTTTGATAATAGATTTACCCTAAGGGTCCCAAATCCCTAAAAAATTGCAATTAAATGAAATAAAAATACTACTAAAATAAAGAGGAGGTTTATGGCACCAACCTGGATCAAATGGCGATGAACATCGTCCATAGAATCGATCGCAATAAACAGTTGAAGTTTGTGGGACAAAATAGGTTCAGAGCTCCAAAATGAAAATGGTAACTTTCAAACGGTAAAAATGAATAATACAACTCTTTTAATTATTCATTTGATTATTTGCAAATCATATTTATTGCTATGACTATGGTCTTGATTCATTTTTTTATTATGAAATGGGAATTTTTAATCCATTTGATGTTGTTCTAAATAGGTTTTCAACTAATAGCAGATTAGTTGTGCACATTTATTTCGAGAATGATTTGACCACAAAGCATACTTTTATCCTTATTTTTCGAGCTTTGATAAAAACGTAAAAGGACTTGAAGTGCACTTTTATCTCTTTTTTGAGCTATGATAACAGCGAAAAATGAACCCCTGGAGTCTTCTTTTAGCTCTTTTTAGACTCTGATAATGTCAAAATATTACTGAGCACTTGCCTTTTTGAGCTCATAAAATTAAATAAATTGATACCTACACAGTATAAGTTTAACCCTTTTCTGGACTGATATATATTATTTATGAAAAAGGAAAACCTTAGTCTAACATAGCTAGGAGGTTCTCTCAGATATCATTTTACACATTTTTGGATCTAAGAGAAAACTTTACGACAAAGTAATTATGGAGTTTTATTTTGTCCTATTTTTCAAACTCTCTAAATATGAAAAAGAACCGGTCTGTCATTGTCGTTAGGCTCGTTAATATAAAATAGTGACGAGTTTGTCGATCATGGAAAGAATCCAGTTTCACTCATTTCTAGACTCATTAAATTATTACATAGTAATACATTATTCACCTAAAGGGTTGAATTATAGATCAAGAATATGTTATCCTTCTCAATCTTGTTAAAAAATAAAGAGATACTGGTCGAAAAATGACCGGGGAAAATTTGGGAAAGTGAACAGAAATTTTATGGTAGCAGGTCACTTTTGAACATGACACTTCACTCCATCATCGTGACCGTTTGGGTTGGGTAATCTTATTGATGGTTCATTCATACCTATGGTTCATCATACCTTCACTTCGGTTTTGGGTCAATGTTTCCAACTCATCTCAGTGTCATTGATATGTTCAAGAGAAGTCATCCAGTGAATACTCATCCTTCTGCAATACTCATAAACCTTGATTTTCATGACAACCATCCCTAAACATTGTTATATCAAGTCACATTTTGTCTTTGAAATTAGTAACTCCCATTTCACGATAAAGTGGCTTCCTTTAGACATCAAATCATCATCTATGAAGTTTACTTCGAAACATCATCTTCCAGTACCATGAGGCTTGTTACAACATTGATAGGATCCTCGCTTCCAGAATTTTGACCGAAATATTTTTTTTGGTGTTCGACATCAAATCATCTATTCACACATTAAAAAATGTATTGCAGTACCTTGAGATCCATTATCATCAATGGTGGTTCTCTCGCATTTGTTAACAACACACATTATTGGCTGGTAATCAAACGATGTCTTACCATGTTTGACTACAAATCATATATTCGCATGGCTAAACTTGTACTCAAATGATTAAGTGAACAAGATAAGAAGATACTGGATCTATTTTCAGCCATTTGGGCTGAGATTTTAGGATTTTTATACACATCATCTGTATGGTGCCCCTTGTAATGTTCCAAATTTTTATGGAACATTAATTTTTGATAAGAGATGAATAAAATGGGTAGGGGACCCATTATTTTCTTGATTAGAGAATTAAAATCCTCTGACTATGAAATAGGATCATGTTTGAGCTGGATTTTACACCTCCATGGGTGAAAAGGGGTTTTTGCATGAAGGCTTGGCCAAGGTTGACCAAGTCAAAATACGTTGGCATGAGTTGGAAAGCACTATGTGAGACAACGTAGGAGGGAAGTTTCTAGAGAGAGGAAACCCAAATTTGAAATAGGGTCCATTGAGGGAAGTCTCATTGTATAAAAGAGGAGCAAGGCAGCCATTCTGGACATCTTTGATCATTTTTACATCCAAGTCTTGGAGACTTGTTGCTACCTCCTGCTGTTCAGTAGATTTGTAGTGCCCTCGGGCATGAGGGAGTCTTGTTGAGGATTTCCTCTCCTTCTTGAGTAGTTCATGAAGGATTGCACTCCATTCCCCATATTCAAGCATTCAGGCCATAGCTTCAACCATCTACATCAGTGCAGTTTCTGCAGCAGTTATTGTGCAATGTTGTTGGCTGTTGCCCGGGAGGTTTCCATACACCATCCGAAGCTTGTTTTCAGTGGAGAGATGTTCTATTCATTGGGAGATCATAAAATGTGGTTCTTGAGCATATCCAACCATCTTTGGCATCAGGCCAACCACATTCCATCATTGGTAGCACAATCCCTCTCTTAGACAGTGTTTTCTTTGGTGCATATTTGCTGTGAGGGATTAGCAGATTTTGGAGGTGAAGTCTTGGGTGAAAGGATCAGCCTTTCACTTTAGATTTCCATTGGAGGAGGGTTCTTCATCAGCAGCATCTATTTCAGCATTCTCCATCCATTTCCATCTCTTGAGTTGCAGCAACTACTGCAACTCTGACATTTTTGTATTATAGTTTTTCTACATAGATTTCAGCCAATCCTCTTAAATGATTGATGTTATGTATTTTCAGGGGTGAGATATTGCTCCCCCTTCTTTATTTGAGCCTACATTGTCATAGCATTGTATTTTCATTATTGATGCAACAGTTTTTCTCTATAACTGCACAGTCATGGCCTAGGGCTTCCTTCATGCAGCAGTATTTCTCATGTTTCCTTGTACAACTTCTTGAGGCTTGTTGTGTCTTTCTTGAGTGATCATTTCTTCAAGATGATGTATATTTTTATGCTGCTATGTCATAATATGATAGCCATTATATTATCTGGCATTTCATGTGTATAATGAATCACTGATATTTTCCATTTGGTGTATTTGTTATTACTGTAGCTACAATATTGGGAGTTTCCCAATCTTGTTGTATTTCCCTATTGGGGATATTGTCCATTGACAATCACTCTATAGACAGAGTCTGCTAGTGGGCCAGGTAGCCTCTAGAGCTCATCCTTTGTTCAAAGGTGACAAATCCAGTAAATTCCCCTGCAGTCTATCTCTGGAATATATTTTCCTTTTCATTTGACAATGTTTTTGAGAAAGGAAATTTACACGCCTATATCTGTAGGCATGTCTATATTGGGCAACATTCCAATGTAGAAAAATTTATGCACTATGTACATGTTATTATATAGTTTATGTGCTGAGCATGGGAATGCCTCCCTCAGAAAATCATGATCAAGATGAAAATATCATGATGTAATGTATTTTAAGATTGATGCAAGTCGCCACTACGCTTCAGCTCTAGCCCATCATGTCGTAAAGCATCTCATTCAAAAAATATTGTTATTATTTTGACTTCATGCTTTATGGGGCAACTGTTATAGGTCAATTTGGGCATCATCTCCCATGACCTAGTCAAACTAGACATCATCCCAAGGACCAATGAAATAGGGTCTATCATCCCTGTTAGTATGAATCTTTTTTCGAAGTGTACGAAAAAAGACCTCTTTATATATGCATAACTTATAGCCCTTACATCAAATATGGCTGCCAATATCTTCAGATCTGTAGTTATTTGATCAAGACAAATGCTGCAAAAATCCAGATCAATGCATAAAAGGACATTAAGTAGTAAAAATAAGGTTTTGCTCCATGCATCCAATAGACAAGACAAGAATAATATTTTTGAAATAGTTTTATAATAAGGGCACCTGGGAGGAAAACAAGAAAGGTGTTTCCAATTCTCCTCAATGGGATGGGTTATTGAAAGTGCTCAGCACATCAGATCTAGAATTTCTCTCTCTTGTTGGTGTAGAAAACCTAGACAAATATAGAACTCAAAGGGAGATCACAAATAAAATAATGGAAAACATGACAATGATAATGGCTCAAAGTCAGACCAAGAGTTTAGATCCAGAGTGATCTAAGAGGCAACAAAAGGTAAATAATGGTAGGAAAAACCCTACTGTTTATAGCAACATACTGGGTCATTCTAGATCTTAGTGCATGATTAAAATAATATTAACCAAATCTAGATCCACCTTTTATGGAATATTTTATTATATTTTTTGGAGGGGAAAAGTATTTGACTTGGGTCAAATCCCTTGATTTGTAAATAATAAATAAATAAATGATCTATTTATCATTTTAAGGAAGTGGTTGAATGAGAATTAAATAAATAATGATTTATTTAATTATTTATAAATTATTTAGTCATATTTAACAAGGAATATTATTTAAATAATATTTAAATAATTATTTCTAGAAAATAAGAAGATAAATAAGAATTTTTCTAATTAATTTCCTTGTTTTGGGTTAAATATGACCAAGAATAATAATTAAATTATTGTTTAATTAATTATTCCATGAGGAAAATCAAACAAATATAGATTTGTTTAATATTTCCCTTTGGGGATTTCTGTTTGAACTAATGACTTAACCTAACAATCATGTTTTAGTACAAGTTTATTTTTTTACATAGTGAAAGAAAATTTACTTAGGGTAAATTGGTCTTACATAGTGTTAGCAGGTCATCTGACGATAATAGGTTAGATGACGAAAAATGGTGTAGCAGTTATACTGACTGTGCAAGAGTGTTGGGAGCAAATCGTGTAATAGAAGTACGTTATGAAACTCAGTACGGTTGTCAAAGGGAAGTCAGAGAGAGAAATGTAAGGTAGCCTAATGTGCTGAAGAACTAGACCCTGAGGAGACGAGACTTACAGGTGCAACAAGTCTCTTTTTATGAGAGGTTACTTGTGCTAAAGGCAACGGGGGAGGCATACCTATGCCCTATGAGACAAAGTACAAAAGAATAGTGTGTCCAGTAAACAAGGGACCAAACTGTAAAGTACATGTTGGCATAAACATGAGCTAGATAAAAGATATAATGATGAATCCCACATACATGTTGTGCCTAGGATAATAGCCAGGACTTATACAATAATATCTTAGTACATGAGATAAAAATACAACCCAAATTTCCCCTATCAACGTGGAAGGGCTCGCAAAATCTGACTGGTACATGAAAATCAAAGAAAGTATTGCCAAGTGGTGATGGCTCATCAGAATTTGAGGCTAAATTTTGCATCAAAGGCTAAAGTGAAGAAGTCATCTAGGGTATGTGGGGGCTACCTGTTGGGCCACCCACTCATGGGGTTGGGACACATCTCACACGGACATGGGAATCATGGAGAAGAGATGCGCATCTTTGGACCATGGTATCTGGAGTCTCGATCATGATGTAAGGAGCTGGAGTTGAGAAACAATCAAGTCAGAGGTCAATAAAGAGTCCCTTTTCTTGATCTGAGGCACAGAACAGGAGTGGAAGCTAGAACCAAGGTACACCGCCCTCTAGACCTGTCTTCTGGAATGAATGAGATGATGTCGACAGAAGGAGGTCCGCCATAGGTGAGGCAATAAGGGATCCTCAACTAAGGCACGAGAGAAAATAGTAGAGCGACTGACAGACTAATACCAATGATGATGATGAAATGGAGGGGACTGAGTAGCGAATGGATGACTTCCCTTGTTAGAGCATAAAGGGCATGAATGACATGGTAGCGACTGACACAATATCATGAGGGATAGGGGACAGTGGGACTGAAGGCCATAATGTGCGACACAAGAGAGGGACCAAGCAATGAAGGATGGAGGACTATAGCGGGGTACAAAGGGACTCGGGATAGACTCCATGAATGCGATGATGACTCAACTTGGATTCTCTAAACAAGGGCGACTCGATGGTGGGGCGACTCGATGGTGCGCCACACAGTAGTCAATGGAGACATAAAAACATGAGTACAAGGGTATCTCGGTAAGAAATGTGACATGGACATGTATGAAGAGCTGGGAATGCCTAGTGATGTTTCAAAGTGGAAAATTAAATTTTGAGAAGTGGTAATTAACTGGTTAAAATGTGTCATGGTGAAGTATGAAGTCACTAAAAAACTAACAAATACCCATTTGAGGGCTCGGTGAGAGATTTCCAATGGTACCGATGGTTCATCAAACCGAAGTACGGTTTGGCCGCAGCAAGAAAAATAAAAATCAAGGGTTTTCTTTTAATAAGGCATCTTCCCTCCAAATTCACTCATTTGCAGGTGGAGCTATGGTGAATGTAGTGAGGAGAAAATGCCCTAAATCATGCAATGATCATAGTAGAGAAACCGACCATTGGAATTTGGATCCGTTAGTTGCAGGTAAGAGGCCTAATCCTACTCTTTCATCTCAATGGATTGAAAGTGCAGTTCAAGTACCCAGAGTTCATGAACAGGCCAGGTCGCACTTTTTGGGGTCTGTTCTATGACCTGGGTAGTAGGTACTGGGAAGAAAACTGTGACCTGTCCCAGGAAATGACCTGAAAAGTGCGACCTATCAGAGAAATGGGGTTTTAGTGTTGTTTTTGGCTGAGATCTGGGATTTTTATGGTTGAGGGGAATAGGTGCCCTCAAACATGTTGTGGTCATGCCAAAATTTATTTTAGAGAAAGGGGAATCTAAACACATTTTAATGATGTGGTGTGCCATTTTTTTTTGTTATGGTTATGCAATTTCAGAAAGGAAATGGAGGATTACCAATCTCTTTTAGTATTGCATATATGAAGCAAATGGACTTTAAGTTTCCGGGTTGGCATACATGGTGTCACTATCCCAAAGCGAGGATTTGGAGATAATGAATTGATGCTCGCCTAGAAAACCTATAGGTTGGTCAACAAAAATGTCTAAGAGACTGGGTTGCTGATGTAAGAGGAAGGAATGATAAGGGGTATCATCGCTAGAGTGATCTAAAGTGATATGGGATGCTAGAGGTTCTTCTAAATGTGGAAAAATAATGGTACTAAAATCGACACGACTAGATACACTAAGAGAGTTGTGGAGAATTGGTTCTTATAGTCTCTCAAATATGGGTGCCCCCTTACCCAAACATTAGGTATCAATGTAATGGCCACAAGGTGTATGTGATTCGAATGCATGGGTTCGATGTAAGGGGGAATAGATAAAGTCAGGGGTGGTGATTCCTTACACAATTTCGTCATCGTGATAGAAGATGGGGTGACTAGTGTAAGAAAGACCACCTGACGTGGTGAAGCTACCTGACTCATCATCATGAGAAGAGAGGGTCACAGGCACATCGTCACAAGGGGTGACAAAAGAGTGAGCAGATAAAGGATCTACCGATGTTGAGCCCAAGGTGATCATTGAAGGGAGGTCAAGCGAAACATTAGGGGAAGGCTCCAAGGGGACTTCCACCGAGGGTCTCATCTATGATGATAGGTATAAAATCGTGGCAGTAGGCTCCATCATCTCGACATAACGAGGGGGAATGTCAATGGGACCGAGTAAATCCTCAAGCTGACCTGAAGCATACTGCGCAAGTATGGGAGAGGTGGAGTGATTTTGTTCAATCTCGTACTCTCGAACTACTTATAAAGAGTCGTGGTAATGCGTCAGGTGGGGAAAATGGTGGGAATAATGGCCATGCACACCACACAAAGCACAGGGTTTGGTAGTGCGAATACTCTTCAGGTTCTTGGCTACGGTCGAGGAAGAAACAAAGGTTTTAGGGACCATAGACTCAGGGAACGTGACTTTAACCATGGGTTTAATACGAGGCAATTCGAGACAACTATGGGTGGCATGACCGATGACATCACACAAGGCTTAAGGCTTTGCTGGCAGAGGAGGGGCAGGGTCAGTTGGGGTGGCCTTGTCTTTGGATGCCCCCTTGCGAGCTTTGCCTTTCTTTCTCAGAGCTAGCCCAATAGGAGGGGGTGTCCTATTGAGGTGTTGAGGGCATGGGAGCAACGAAAGAAGCTAGGGGAACCAGTTAGACTGGTGTCAAAGAAAGGTAGGGTTTGGTGTGACCAAGCGAGGTAGAGGCTGAAGGGTTAAGGTACCAAACGGGGATACCCAAGGTCAAGTTGGGGAGAGAAAGGGTGGCCATGATGGGAACCGAATAGACTCCAGGAGGGGGAGCAAGGAAAGGTATCTAACCAGTAGGGTAATGACCAGGTGGTATGGGTCCAAGATGGGTAAGGCTTGGAGGAACCGACCTAGGAGGATAAAGGGGTTCATGGGTACCAGCTATAGGAGGAGGGCCAAAAGTATTAGGGCCAGCTGGCTGAGACGAGGGGCTAGGGGCAGGTTGCGATGGACGAGGTTGATGTTGCTGACTAGCCGAAGCGGGTCGCTTAAGGGAAGCATGAAACAATTGCATCATGCAAACATTTGATAAGCTGGGATTAGGGACGGGGGGAGGCAGGAGACTAGGGAAGGTTCCAATAAAAGAGGAGTCTTTGTAGACACCAGGAGAGACACTGGTCAAAGAATCGACAATTTCTTATTGGAGATAGAAGAGATGGTCGACTCAAGGGAGGTCTGAGATTTTGGCTCATGATACGTCAACTGGTCAATGGTGACTATATTTCCATTATGAGGGAAATAAATCTTGAAGTAAACCATGGATGGGATAGCAGACATGGCATAAGTGTAGCTCCTCCCTAGGAGAATGTTGTAATCGAAAGGGGCGTCGATAACTTCAACGTCAATGCAAACAGTCTTGCCCGCAAGAGTGATAGGAAAATTATGGAAGAGGCCAATGGGTTGGGAGGCGTGGCCATCCCAGACTCGAAGGGTGATCATGGAAGGGGCCAATTCAAGAGATCCAAGATGTTTCCAAACCAAAGCAGACATCACACAGGTGGATGCCCCCTCATCAATGATACACCGAGAAATATGAGCGTTCCAGATTTTGATGGGGATTTGGAAAGCTACGGAAGTAGGAAGATGGGGATGTTCTGATTGATGGGCATCGAAAACAATCAATTGGCCATCAGCAGGATCTACAGTGCCCATGGAAGATACTATAGCCTTCTTTTGGGAAGGGCACGACTGGAGGAGTTCAAATGTTGAAATGGTAGCAAGAGATTGTGCCAAATCATCTACTATGCTATACGAATGAGCGGCTTGACCAGAAACAGCATTTCAGCGTAATGGTCCCTTATTAATCTTGGTATGAACCTCAAATTTGGGCTGAGGGATATGAAAGGGACCATTGGATGTCGAAAGAGGCTCTGTAGAACCCGAAGAAGATGACTCGGGGACAGATGGAGATGGAGGCTTGGGGTATGAATCTTTTGTCAAAGTGTACGAAAAAATACCACTTTAGCTATGCATAGCATATAGCCCTAACATCAAATATGGCTGCCAATATCTTCAAATCTGCAGTTAGTTGATCAAGACAAATGCTGCAAAAATCCAGATCTATGCATAAAAAGACATTAAGCATTAAAAATAAGGTTTTTCTCCATGCATCCATTAGACAAGACATGAATAATATTTTTGAAAGAATTTTATACTACGGGCACCTGGGAAGAGAACAAGAAAGGTGTTTCCAATTCTCCTCAATGGGATGGGTTCTTGAATGTCCTCAGCACTTCAGATATAGAATTTATCTCTCTTGTTGGTGTAGAAAACCCAGACAAATATAGAACTCAAAGGGAGCTCACAAAGAAAATAATGGAAAATATGACAATGATAATGGCTCAAATTCAGACCAAGAGTTTAGATCCAGAGTGATCTAAGAGGCAACACAAGGTGAAGAATGGTAGGAAAAACCATCCTATTTATAACAACACATTGGGTCATTCTAGATCTTGGTGCATGATTAAAATAATATTAACCAAATCTAGATCCACCTTTTATGGAATATTTTATTATATTTGTTAGAGGGGAAAAGTATTTGACTTGGGTCAAATCCCTTTATTTGTAAATAATAAATAAATAAATGATTTATTTATCATTTTAAGGAAGTGGTTGAATGATAATTAAATAAAAAATTATTTATTTAATTATTTATAAATGATTTAGTCATATTTAACAAGGAATATTATTTAAATAAGATTTAAATAATTATTCCTAGAAAATAAGAAGATAAATAAGGATTTATCTAATTAATTTCCTTGTTTTGGGTTAAATATGACCAGAAATAATAATTAAATTATTGTTTAATTAATTATTCCATGAGGAAAATCAAACAAATATAGATTTGTTTAATATTTTGCTTTGGGGTTTCCTGTTTAGACTATAAACAACCTAACAAATGTGTTTTATTAAGTTATTTTACATAGTGAAAGCAATTTTACTTAGGGTAAAATTTGCCTTACATGCTGTACTTGGATCCATATAATGATATGGCTTAGATGACCAAAAATTGGTGTAGCATTCTGCTATCATTTTTGTTGCTACATGCCCTAAGAGAAGAACAAAGCATTCATGACTTCTATTGTGATATTTCGAAGCTTTGAAGTATATGTTATATCACTTATGAGCTCACCAATTCTACATTTCAAGGGACTAACTGTGTTGCATATGCAGCTCCCTCCATTCAAGGATGCACTGCAATGTACTTCTCGACATTGAAGGGTGTGTTGGTCAAATGGGAGAAAATTTCTCATTGTTCTGGAATCTCCACATGGCCAGTGTCTTCAAGAAGAGGCCATATGTGTCAAACTTCGAATCCAAGTGTCCACCTAACACCTCTAAACTTGGAAACATGTCTTGCCTATTATTAGAAATTCATTGATTGAGAAACTACCTTCATTTTCCCTATAAATTCAGCATAGATCCTAGTTCTAGGGAGAGAAGAATTTTGGTAAAGAAATGTTGTTGGATTCTCAATTGAGAGAGTGAAAGAAATGATATGGTACTGGTGAGATGTTAATTGTGATGAGGTTGGAATCAAGCTGGAGCTGTTGACATCAAATCGATCATTGGTTGTAACCTCCCCCTTCTACTCTTTAATAAAGGTTGTTTTTCATTTTCCCATATATGTATATGTTTATGTTTCTATTTCTCATAAAATGGATTCTTGAATTATATATATGTTTCATTTTTAATCAATTTAAATAAGATAAATAGACATTTGTATATTAAAATGTCTTTTATATTCTCTTTTTATACTTGCAGGAATAAATCTAGTGATATAGGTTGGATTGGAGGCTACAACAAAAGTGACAGAAGGAAAAGAGGAAGCACTTGGACCACAAGTAGGTTCTTCTATCATTCTGTGTGTATTTATTTTTAGATAAAGTGATAGAAAAGTCTTTCATCTGTTGTTTTAAGTGCCTAGCGCCACACTTATGGAATTTGATTTATCCCTAGATCATAATTCTGCATAACATGTAGGAAGGGAATGCACGATCTAAGGACATAAAATTTAGAATGAGGAGATGGGATTAGGGTTTTTAACTTGACAAACTACCAATTTTTCATGAAAACAAAAACATCATGAAATTTCTCTTGAAAAATTCAACGAGGAGGCAACTATGTCTTACTTACTCGATAAGAGGTGATAAGAATATTTGGTGGAGGTTAGGAGAATTTTCGGTGAGTTTTTGAGCTTGCTGGGCAAAATAAGAAAAAGCGTAGCACCACCCTCGAGCAATGCAGTTCCAACTAAAAACTCAAATTTGACCCTAAAAATTGGTTTTTTCATCTCAGGGAGTGCGAACTCGATGGTTACATTAGAAAATTAGCTTCTTCTTTGTCTTATGGTGGTCTTTATACTTGATGAATTTGATGTTTGGGCCTTGGGACCCACTTTCTATTTCTTCTCTTTCACTTTACACTTTGAAACTTTACCCTTTTCTCTTTTTGAATTCATTATTTACACATTGATCATTTGATGATTGAGAACTATTTACATTTGACTTTTGGTGCTTATTTGGCATGTGGAACTCTGAGTTGGCAGCTTGGGAACCATGAACTTATTACAAATTGAGTGACATGAAATTACATAATGAAAAAAAAAAAATTTGAAATAAAAATTACATCTTGGAAAAATAATTACTCCTTAAGTGTCATCTTTACATGGTAAAGAGAGGTTATTTGATCACTTTCTTACTTGATCCTCTTATGCAATGAGAATGGTTTATTATTGGACCTTGAAAATCCCTAGAAACCTAATTAAAAATTCAGAAAACCTAAAGACCTAATGAGAGCCTTGACTGAATGAAATAAATGGTGACATGAATCGACAAATGATAAAAACTCATGAATGATGGCCATTCAACAAATTATGAAAATGTGCCAGCAAGGAATGGAAATTTAGGAAAAAGTGAATTTTTTAATTTTAGGGCTACCATTAGTGAGTAAATTTTGGAATGATGACCTAGTGGAATGAAAACAATTCTGAATGAGACCCTAATATGATATGAAAAGAGTATTTTTGATCACTAATTGCAGGATGAAAATACTGACACTAACATTGGCCTTATTAGGGATTCCAGCTTTGAAAGGGGTGTCAATAACACCATAGACCATAAAGCCTTATACATTGGGCCAATATAGTCAAAAAATAAAACTAATAAACATGAATCAAAACTAATAACTGAGATGAAATAGACTAACTCGAGACAAACTCAAAATTGGCTGAAAATTGACTGAATACTGACTTACTTGACTGAAAATTGAACTTTGAAAATAGTAGAAAATCAGTGAAACTCCATGGCCTTGAATTCGAGCTCTGAACTCCAGTGATTCTTTAATTCACACTTGTAGAAAAGGTAAACTGATATTTACAATGAAATGGATTTTTTTTTGAGAAATGTGCTTCAGAAAAGATATCGCTTAAGGAACCTACAATTGGCTAGTTCTCCAAAGCACTCTTGTCCATTAATATCTTCCAAAAAATAAGAATTATGTCCACGAGAAACTGAAATATAAAATGGTCCTTTCCGTAGATGCTCTAATTTTCCATGCTTAGGCTTATCCTCGTTTATGGCATCCCAACGGAGTACTACATCTCCAACCTTGAAGTTGGCTTACGTTGTTTTCTAGTCATATATTTTATTAATCTTGTCTTAGAGCTTTAAGGTGTTCTGAAATACCTCATCTCTTTTCTAATGAAGGCAGATCATATGATTAATCCATCGTTTTACATTATTTTCCCTACTCCCTGCTTCTTTCAACAATTTGAGGGAAATATAATATCAACACCATACACAACTTGAAAAGGAGACATTCCAATAGACTTCTTAGTACTCCCCCAGTCTGCCCACAATGCATTGATCATATTCTTATGCCAATTATTTTTATTTGCCTCTAACATCTTCTTAATGATATTGATCAAGGATTTATTAGAGGACTCCACCAGTCCATTACCTTGTTGGTAGTAGGTTGTAGAATGTCCCAACCTGATGTTATATCTGTCTCAGATTGCTTCTATCCACTTTTTAAATTAATATGTGTCTATCAATATCCACTTGTTCTGTGAATATGATGTTGGGTAAATCCCGCATATGAAAAGTAGGCCCCACTACTGAAATGGTTCATGCACTAAAATAGGTTGAAGAGGTAATAGGAGAAGATTTCTTTTACCTTGAAAAACTTGAAATTCATGGCAACTCATTACTGTTTTGTACACTTCTACAAAATGTGCCAGCTAATAATATCCTTCTCTCAAAACTTTATTGGCTGTTGTATTCCAATATAGGTGGCCCCCACAATCTTCTTTTTGGGAGTCATTAATCACTTCTTTAGATTATTCTTCGACCAAAAAATTCAGAAAAAAAACCTTTGTGATCCTTCCAGTAAAGTGCATTGTCCAATATGAAATACTTGGAAGATTTGAACTTCAAAGACTTTCCTTGACTCTTAAACATGCCTAGAGGAGGGTTCAGGTGTTGCAAAACATAGATAATATTAGACTATTGTGGAGATGAAAAAAATATATTAGATTATTGAATGGGATTTACTTCTTCTTCGTTATCAGACAAGGCTAAAATTAGGTTGATGTCTAGAGCATGGAGTTTTGACTCAGCCATGAGCTTGGCTAAGCCCCGACCTTTGATCAACTTGGTGGGCTTGATCTCAGGGTCATACTCGAGTAATGCTACCATATCCCTCTCCTACCTTCTGGGTCTGCCTGCAGAATAACTTCTTTTACAGCTACATTAGGCACATAAGTGAGACTATGTGAATTTAAAATATAAACTATGAAATATTTTAGCACCTTTCCCAAAGCCAAAGCCTATTTTGCAATGATATTGTCCCGAAGGGCTCCATCCCTAATATTGCAACTGAAAAATGAAATTGGTACCTCAGTTTTATCCTTTCTTTGCATCAAGACTGCTGCTATGGTATGCTTAGAAGAAAATGAGAATATTCTGAAATCAACAGAATAATAGAGACTTATAAAAATAGGGGCAGTGGTTAAGGAAAAATTTACTGAGTTGAAGGACTTCCGGGAATCTTTAGACCACTTCCCATCATTATATTTCTTCAACATATTTGTCAATTATCTATGATTCTCATCCAAATTAGGAATAAACCTGCGTAATAAATTCATCCTACCATTGAATGCTTGTATTTCATTTTTTCTACGAGGGAAATCAATCTGCTGAATTTATTGAACACGATAATGGTCAATCTGGATCCCATCCTTGGATATGATGTGACCAAGAAGTTTTCCCTCCTCGATGGCAAAAATGCTTTTCTTTGGGTTGAGAGAGGTTGTGAACTTCCTACATATCTCGAAAAAATTATTAAATGATGTAAATGTTCATCATCAAAATGTGAAAACACTGTCAAGTTATCTAGATAAACAACCAAGAAAACATCCTTTTCATTGGAAAATGCTATGTCCATGGCCCGCTGAAACGTGGCCCCTGCATTTTTCAGACCGAATGGCATATTTTCATACTTGAACGTGGCCCAAGGTGTAGTAAATGTTGTCCTTTCCTGATCATCATGCTGCACTAGAATCTAATTGTATCCTGAATAGCCGTCCAACAGTGACATCTGAGAAAACCCAACAAATTTTTGAATTATATGATCCATTTTGGGAAGTGGATAATTATCTTTCATAGATATGTTTTTCAAGTTCCTAAAATCTATACAGAGCCAAATTTACCAGTCTTGTTTCTTACTAAGACCAAATTCAATATCCAATCAGAAAATTTGGTAGGAGTAATAATATCAAACTTAAAAAGTCTATTCACTTCTTTTTCAATTGATGGTAGAAATATTGGGTTGATCCTTCTCAACTTTTTCCGAAAGGGCTTTTGATCGGGCTTAATCAGAATGGTGTGCTGAATGATGTTCTTGTCATACACCTTTAAATCTACATATTCCCATGTGAAAACATCAGAAAATTCAGACATTAAATCAACATATTTAGCCTTTACCTCAGGAGATAAATACTTGGAAAGTTTAACCATCTTTGGATTATCCGTTGTCCTGATGTTCATGTCCTCCACACTTTTTTCCATAGCAACCAATGTAGGCTTCCTTGCTACGTCATCCTGGTCAAAAAATTATTCCAAAAGTATGAGACCTTTTGGAATATTTTTGTCTTTCAGCTGTAATCAATGCTTCATACTTCGCCTCATTATTAGTGAAATCAAAAGCTAAATTGTATGAGCATAATCTAACATTTGTAGGAACCTTACAAGGCTGATGAAAAGGGCTCTGGACCCAAATTAAAATTCCTTCCCCATTTTTCCCCAAGGTGCCATCAAAATCCATGGACCATAGACCATTTTCATCCTCCAGGTGCTAAAACTTTGATTTCTGTTTTGGCTCAACTTTCTGAACTATTCCTTCATGTTGTTCCAAACTTTCTTCTGCTTTATCTAATGGATGTTCTGAGTTTTTATCTGCCTCATTTGATGGAGGTTCTAATGAACTCGGTAGATTCTCTTTTTCCTTTCTATAACTTTTCTGATGCAATTATGAATAACTGGAACATCTTCTGCTTCTGCAAGCTGGCGATCTACATAATTTAAGCCGTTATAATTAAACAAAATAAATGACTCTAAATCTGTATGTAAAGCATTTATCGGGTGATTGTTGGGATTTAATTTTCTTGTGATCAAATATTTCATCTTTGTTTCACGGTAGAACTTTCTCAATTTTCCTAAACTAGGATGGTTTTATAAGAAAATTATAATTGCAAAATTCCCCTCAATTTTTCTCCCCAAGATCTTGACAGTAACATACCAAACCATGGTGGTATGTTAGCTACCATCGTGTCCATTAAAACATTCTTTTTTGGAATCTCCTCTAGGGAGACTACCAAATCCTTAATGATGACAATACAATGAAATATACCTGAATCAAAGGAGTATAAGTCATGGTAAGGATGAGTGATATCTAGGTCGAACTTCTCCATAATGACTTTCGGCATTAGATTATGGGAGGCTCCAGAGTCTAACATGGAATTGTGTAAAATGCATTGGCGGATTCTTAGACTCAAATAGAATGGGGAAACCTCACTATCTTCTAACTGACCATCAATAGCATGACCAAAAATAAGTTTGGGCTGATCATGTACGACATTTACCATGTCGGGAAAAGGATCTACTTTAATAATTTTGGCTACATGGGTCTTATACTCGTTATTCTTAACAATCTAAGTTAAAGGTATAGACACTTTCAATTTTCAAATTTCAGTTTCTAGGCTGAAAGGAGTAGATTTGTCTACTTCTTTAATGATGATGTCTCGTTTGTCAACATGGTCCTTTGATGGAGATTATTTCTTCTCACTGTCCTAATTTGTTGTTGTTGTGTTGCTTACTCATGAGCCTATTGTTCTCTCTATTTGATCCTTAACTGAGGCTATTATTGGCCTTTGAAGTTAGGATTTTTGACCTCAGGCTTTCTTTCAATGATGGAAATTCTGTCAACCATTCTTTCAAGTGTCCTTATCAAAGTTTTCATTCTGGCATCAAAAGGTGAGGTGGATGGTTCATCTTTAATAGTGACATTTCTCTCACCTCTAGTTCTATCTCTTTTCATCAGAATATTTGCTTCAATGCTTATTGAATTCTTTTGTGTATATTTCAATGTAACTAGACCTCTTTCCCTTAATTGGTACACCGTGTCTAGATAAAAAGCATATGGATAACATATGAGAGCTAACCATGGAGGAGGCTTTATTTAAACTGGAATTGCATTATAATTTCTATTAAAGAGATTATTGAAATCATGGATTTATTCATTGGGATTTCTCCTTATGTTCTCATACTCAGAAAGAAACTGTAAATAGTTTCTCTCTACCTCCCATCAGGCTATAAATGCATCAACCACTTGGTCTGGAGTGGTAATATAATTTTCAGTCAAGGATCTAAACATAGTTTTGACATCTCTAGAAAAGCTCTGCGCTATAATTCTCATTTTGGCATTGTCAGCATATACTTCTTCCAATTCTATGAGGTCAGTGACTTTGAAAATGTGTTGTTTGGAAACTATGGGAGAATTTTCATCAAACAGAGGGAGTCTTTGGCCATAACCCTATGGTAAATCATTCAATTGAGCAGGTAGTATAAGTGGGGAAAATCTGGCCATGATTCTTATTGAGGTAAGTGTTGGATTGAAAACGGGACGAGTTGGTTGAACGGGTAGTGAAGTAGAAGTTGTAGGTACTGAAGAAATACATATAAATGATGAGGTCAAGGGTGTACTTGAAAAAGAAATAATTTACTGGGGATGATTCAAGACATGTATTGACTCTTGCTGGTAGAATTGACTCCAGACTTTGATGTCAAGTTCTGATTCAGGTTTAAGCTCTTCGAAAAAGAAATTTTTCCTCAATTTTTAGAGAAGTAACATCTAAATTAGATAATGAATTAACCTCAGAGAGCCTTAAAGGATTAAATACTATGTTATCTAAAGAAATTTTCAGACTTATATCAAAACAATGATAATTCAAATTTTAGATCAAATGGTATATCTTTGAGATATATAGCTTTAGTAGGTAGTGACGAAGATCTTGCCAATGGGATTGGACCTAACTAAATATATATAGCTTGATATATGTTCTTCCATAGAAAATTCTCTGGATCTTCGATTGGATCAACTAGATCATGATCAGGATTGGCTTTGGTGTATCTTCTCGAAGCGAGCTCTACAATATTTTCACTGCAAATATCAAGTCATCATTTCTGAAACTTAATCCTATCATCCAAAGGACCAAGTTCCAATTATTATTTTCGTACACCCATGGAAAATAAATTTTTCATTCCCCAGGAACGACACTAGTATGTTATCACTCCACCAAAACTCTAAGGCTGAGAAAGATTCCAAACAGAGGTAACCACAGACCAATATTTTAGCTTGGTAGCTAGCTATACCTAACTGGAGAGACATCTCTCCACAAAATCACAGCCAAAAGGGCTGGATGAATTAGGGTTTTAAGCTAGGTATGATTACATGTGTTTTTCTGTTTGAATTGGTTTGTTGGATGGGTGAATTATGTCAAAGAGGCTAGGTTGGGGAAAATAAGATTATGATTGCAGTCCATTCAATAGGGTAAGGTAGGTAGGAAGGATAACACTTTAGGGTTCCAGGGTGAGATGGATCAGACTGGTGAGGTGCTAGAAAGAGCAAGATAATGCATGTATTCTTTCTAAACTGGAAAACATGTCACAAACTATGAATATTTTCCCTAAACAGAGCATAGAAGATGTACTCTGCTTATCAACTTGAAAATCAACATATAATAGAAATGAAATGGATCATGGAGAGTAAAAAAACATTCATACATATGAAACAAAGAAGAAACAATGTTATATTTCCATACCACAGGTATCCCAAGGAAATAGTTGCAACTCTTTCATTAATTTCCTACCAAATACTAATTACACTAGAGTCTCTTATGAATGAAACAACATGCAGCCATATCCATCCTATGAAATGAGTCAAGAAGTGAAATATATAGACATAAAAAAACCTATCCCAACCTCAGGGATCAAATCCCTAAGTTTAGGAGTTGTTCCACCAAAAAATGAACTACATACCTAGAGTGTAGGGAGTTCAAACTCACTCATCCCTCACTTTTTGCAAACTGATTCATTACATCTCATCAAGAGTTTTTACCTAATGAATTTACCCCTAGGTAAATTTAAAAAATGATGATTACATTTAAATACTTGAATTAAATTGGTAAAAACATCATTTTCCAAGGTGAAACTCATAAAACTGAGAAAATTTAGAAATTTTAGGAAACACAGAAAATTTGTGAAAAGCGCAGTGCTAGTGTAAAAAGTGCAACGCCAACTTCATCTCCACTTTTAAAGGGGTTTCTAGTGTCCAAATTGAGACCAAGATAGCTCATTGGATATCTTGTCTTGTATAGTTTCCTGATTTGTACTTATTTTCCCAAATGGTGTGTATTTGACCCTCCAAAACTTCATTCTCCCAAGACTGCTCAAAAGTGTAGCGCCAACCTAAAAAATAGGGTAGAAACATGTTTTTTGAGGTATTCTTTTGACATTTTTACTGACTAATTGGCCCAAAAGAACATCGCAAAGTTTTTAGGGTGATTTTATCTGGAATTTTGAATCCAATGGTGCCTCCACTT
The DNA here is from genome assembly GCA_034641835.2 of Pinus albicaulis. Classification (NCBI taxonomy): domain Eukaryota; kingdom Viridiplantae; phylum Streptophyta; class Pinopsida; order Pinales; family Pinaceae; genus Pinus; species Pinus albicaulis. The sequence continues at coordinate 464,793,628 of CM076573.1, forward strand.
TTTTCATTACAGTTCTGTATAAGAAGCACAACACCCAGGGTGTTGTGTTTTTTATAGTGCAACTGTGCAAAACTACCAAAATTTGAAAAAAACTCAAAATTCTCATAACTTGCCCAAAATTTCTTGAAAATTATGCTATGGAGGCCTGATGATTTCTTCTAAGCAATGAGGGATGCATCTTTAATGAGGTCAAGCTTGTCTCCCACCTTTTGCTGGGCTAGGGTTTGCTTATTTTTTTCCTGCAATTTCTTAAGTTTGCTGCTACAAACCTTGTTCCTTGTGATGTACCTATTTGACAATTTTATTAGCATCTTGTTGTCTTGATGTATGTTTACTATTTCAAGCCATGTTTCTCTATCATCCTCAACCTCCTTCTCAATCATTTCCTCAAAATTAATTTTTTCCTCTTCAATTATCTGTTGTTGTAAATCCCTTTTAAGAGCCGTTGTTTTTGGTCTTTTTCTGCTGCGTTGGATGTCACGTTGGTCAAGGTAACTAGGTGGCATCATAGCTTTACCTTTATTTTCTTTAAGTAGCTCTAAATCTATGATAATTTTCTTATCCTTCACCTAATTATTATCCTTCTCAAGAAAATAAATGACAAAATTAAATATCTCTAAGTTAGTCTGAAGCTCTAATTTGGGCATCCTTCTTTTTTACAATTAAATTGGAGGCCTGATGATCATCCTGCTCATCCAAGTCAACAAGGTCAAATTTTTTCTCTATCTCATGGAGGTCTTCCTCCTCATGGCTGAATTTCTCATGAAAATTTTCCTCTGTCATCTTTTCCTTTCCCATATGTACCTCCTTTTTTGATGAAGAAGGCAAGGTGTGTTGCACAATTTGTGGAGAAAACACTTTCCTATACCCTCTCTGATATGTTCTAGAAAATGTTCTGATTTCAGCCCTTTTAGGCTTACTTGCCATAACTATGTTAGGTGACCCAATCTGAACCTTAAATGGTGATGATAGTGGTGAAATGGGTGTAGTAGGCTAAGCTAATGAAGGAGTAGGTGTTGTGGGCTGAGATGGAGGAAGCCTATATTCAACATGTTGATTAGTAGGATGAGATGAAGAAGGCATATCTTCAACATGTTTAGCTTGTGGAGCTATGAAGATATCATTGGAAATGAAGGTGTCCCATGAAATATGCAACTGGTTAAGGTGATGAAGGAAAATGATGTTTATGAGAGAGTGGTGAAATAGGTTGTTCATGTGTTGGTCATAATCTCTCCTTTGTACAATGTATGCTATTTTTTCTATGCTCCTAAAAAGATAGTATGGGGTATTTAGCAATTTGACTCTTGTGAAATGCATAAGCAGTATAGTATCATATGTATAGAGTCTGTAGAACCTTCCTTCACAAGAGAAGTACATTATGATGATCTTCATCATGGGGACGTACCTATCAAGGAAGTAGCTAAAAGGAAAAACTCTCCTTCTTTCACTTATGTACCTTGGCTGGATGAATGGTTCATAATACTAATCATCCAAGGATTTGGATTTAAACCATCTCTCATCCATGTTTGGAATCCCTGCGGTAGGAGCAATGATAGATGTAGATATGGTGAAAGTTACACTTGCAAGGGAAACCTGATTTTCTTTAAGGTTTGAAATGAAAAATCTGCTCAGAATAGGATGGTGTTGAACTCTTTCAATCATATTGCAGAAATCAATGAAACCAACATATTGAAAGCAAGAGATTGTCATTGGTGAAGCCATTAGTTCTCTGGTGATGATGGGCTCAAGCATTATGATTCTTCCTCCATTATGTGGCCTTATTTCTTGTCTATCCTCCTTTTCTTGTATATCCTCCTCTTCCTACATATTAATCTTTGTCTTCTTCCATGGTTTTTTTGCTCTAGAAACACTAGGGTTGAGGAAATGGGAGTTGGGACAAGTCTAAGAAAAATTAGGGATATGGGCAAGGGGTTAATGAACTTTGGGAGGTGATAGTGGGTTAAAATGATTAGCAAATTAGAAATGATAATTTTACTACAGGTTTTGGGTATGGGATCCTAGGAAATTTGAAATACCTAGGACTTAGGGTTTAGGGGGAAAGGGATTTATGGAAAGGGATATAGTGTTGTAGGGGTAGGGATAGGGTTTATCTTGATGTAGGAAGGGAATGAATGGTTTATGGCCATCAAATTTTGAATAAAGAGATGGGATTATGGTTTTCAACTAGACAAACTGCCAATTTCTCATGAAAACAAAATAACCATGAAAATTCTCTTGAAAAATGCAATGAGGAGGAAAATATGTCTTAATCACTTGATAATAGGTGATAAGAATATTTGGTGGAGATTAGGATCAGATTAGCTGAGTTTTGGAGCTTGCTGGGAAAACTGGGCAAAAGTGCAGCGCCTTACCCAGAAGCATAGTGCCCTTTACCAAAAAATGAACACACTTTTCAAAAAGCACAACGATTGTTCAAAAAGGGCAGCGGCACCCTCCAAAACTGTAGCACCAACTGAAAATTTAAATTTTGACCCCGCAAATCAGTTTTTTGAGTTGAGTGAGTGCAAGCTCGATGGTTACACTAGAAAATGAGCTTCTTCTTTGTATTATGGCGGTCTTTAGACTTGATGAATTTGATGTTTGGGACTTGGGACCTAATTTCTCTTTTATTCTCTTTCACTTTACACTTTGAAACTTTCCCCTTTTGTATGTTTGAATTCATTATTTACACATTGATCATTTGATGATTGATAACTCTTTACATTTGACTTTTGATGCTTAGCTGGCATGTGGAACTCTCAGTTGGTAGCTTGGGAACCATGAAATTATTATAAATTGAGTGTCATTAAATTACATAATCAAAAATAAAAATTACATCTAGAGATAAAAATTACATCTTGGAATAAGAGTTACTCCTTACAAGTCATCTTTACATGGTAAAGAGAGGTTATTTGATCACTTTCTTACTTGTTTCTCTTATGCAATGAAAATAGTTTATTATTGGACCTTGAAAAACCCTAGAAACCTAATTAAACCTTGAAAACCCCTAAAGACATAATGAGTACTTGACTGTCTAAAATTCATGGTGACATGACTGAACAAGTGATAAAAACTCATGAATGATAGTCATTCAGAAAATTATGAAAATGAGCCAGCAAGTAATGGAAATTTAGGAAAAAGTGAATTTTTTTTATTTTAGGGCTAAAATGAGCGAGTAAATTTTGGAACGATGACCTCGTGGAATGAAAAAAATTCTGAATGAGAACCTAATATGATATGAAAAGAGGATTTTTTATCACTGATGGAAGGATGCAAATACTAACACTAACAATTAGGGAAACTGATCTATAGGTGTGATGCCCACTAACAGACTTTTCGGGTCAATCCTTGTGAGTGGTACGAGCCCACTAAGGAGGAAATCTATTTTATTACTAGCCTATCTAGGGGAGGGAATGCTTATCCCCTGTTCCTAGATGATGTCCCTGTCGGTTATGCATCTGGGAGTCAGTTGGCGTACTACCATAGATACATTAGGGACGATATAGTTTCTCCTATAGATTTTTAAGTGTTCGGTGGTTAGTTACGCATTGTTGAATTTGGTCCAGAGGAAGTGAGGTGATTCTCACTAATACTGATGACCATTGCACAGTATACTAGTGACAAGCAATGTATGAGCTTCTTGCTTTTATTTTATGTTGATTCTTTATTTGAGACGTCATGATTTGTGAGATGTCTGCGATTTTTTTGTGGAAGTTGTGTACAACATTAGATAGATGTCGTTCTTAGGCACGTGGGAGGTTTACCTTCCCTATTGCTTCAAATTTATTTTTATTTTTATTTTTTGAGAGGTTTCCGGAGATGAGGCCTATTTTTGTTCGGCAGCCTCGTAGGTCGATATTGCATGTACGGATGAAAATGTGGGGCCAGATGATGCCCAAGAGGGGCATGTCTGACTTTCCAGCCAGGTTATCTACTGATGCACTAGAGTTGCTAGCCAATGCTGATGATCACTCGTTCGTGATGGTGGTGTTTCCTTACGCTGGTTTGCATTGGCGAGGGTGTACCAATATCCTCTTGACACAGGTTGAGCCACTACATGCGAGAGGTAATATTAGTGTTTTATTTAAACTAATATAGTTTGATTTTATTGTATTAATTAATTAATTAGAATAAAAATTATTCTAACATGTTTTTTAACTCGTTTTATTAAATTATTTAATGAAATTGTCTAATTATTCTTGTATATTATATTTTGTATATATTGTCACATTCAATTGGGACATAATTCCACACCCATCGGTTGATCCGGGTGTAGATCGTGACAAGAAGGTGGTGGAGGCAGTGGATCAGGGTGACATACCTAATCCTAGGGTTCAAATACCTGCGCGGGTACGGCATAAGCCAGACACCTGATTCATGATGGAGTTGGGTGACCGACTGTGTTGACTCATGGTTGATGAGGGAGTTTTACCTACTACGATAAGAGAGATACAAGATGATCGTAGGCTCACATACCTCTATAGAGACATGCCACTTGATATGATAACCCTTATGCATCATATCAGTGGAGCTTCTAAAGTACTGGAGGTTAGGATAGGCATCGTGGAGATGCATAATAGAGAAACTCATCTGATTATCATGATCACGAGAGGTCTAATAATAATTCTAGTACTCCACCTCCTCCTCCTTCACCTTAAACTGGAGATCATGACCAGCCAATGTCAAGTCCATATCAACATGCATATTTTGAGTAGTCGACATCATCTCAGCAAGCACGTAGTCCTGAGAAAACACGACGATTAACTGAGCAGAAATGTAATCCTGAGAAGGCAGGGCCATCTAAGCAAGCCACACCATCCACTGAGTAGGCTGCACCATCGAAGACTCATCAATAGGAATTTCCTGAGCATACTGCACCATCTAATCAGTAGGAACCTCTGGAGCAATCACGCCATCCATTTGAGCATGAGGGTGCACCATCGACTGAGCAAGCCACGACTAGTACTAGTATTGATGTAGTACCACGAGATATTTGAATTTATATGCAATTATATTATAGTTGTACGTTTTTAACATTATATAGTTATATAAATATAAATATACATATATATGGTGCATATATTTTATGCTCATGTTGATGTACTTAATTTACATGTTGGTGTTCATCATGATGTGTATGTTGTTAGGTCATGTTTGATATGTTCGTTTAATGTTCTTGCAAATAGATGTGTGTGTGATAGCAATTATTTGACATGAGATGTATATTTGATGTTTGTGTTGTGATGAAGTTATACAATGCTTGATTTTTGTTAGATGATCATGATCACGATGATTAGATGATGTTAGCGAATTTGAATATGCATTGTAGAATATGATGTTTGTATGATGCTTATCGCGATCGTCATTTTTATTTTTAATATTAAATCATGATATTTATTAAATATTATGTATTGGTAATTATAAAATTGTGTAATTGTAATTGTAATTGTATATATTGTGATTGTAATTATAATTTTAACTGTAATTGTATGTAAAATTGTAAAAGTGTAATTGTAATTGTAATTGTATTGTGAAATTGTAAAATTGTAATTGTAATTCCCTATATTGTCATGATTCAAATTTATTAAAATTGTAAAATTTGAATTTCTAAATTTATAAAATTGTAATTTTAATTCTATGCATCGTGATTGTAATTGTCATTTTAATTGTAATTGTATCTAAAATTGTAAAATTGTAATTGTAATTGTGATTGTAATTTTAGTTGTAATTGTATGTAAAATTGTGAAATTGTAATTGTAATTCCAATTGTAATTTTAATTGTAATTGTATGTAAAATATTTGTAAAATTTTTATTGTCATTGTAATTGTATTGTGAAATGATTATAATTGCAATTTAAACTATAATTGTGTGTAAAATTGTAAAATTGTAAAATTGTAAATTAATTGTCAATTTTGAACCATAACTACCATAAGTAAAATGTATACCGTAAATATTGTTCGATTACCATAATTGTAAATTTGTAAATTTGTATGAATATAAATAATTGTAAAATAATAAATCTAGAATAATATGAATTTGTGTAACATAATAATGTTTAGAAAATATTTCAAATAAATTCATGTTTAGAATTATCATTATTTTATTATGATCTTACATACTAATTAGGCACATTTAAATCAATCAGGTAGTTGTATTATTTTAGGAATTGACATAAAAAAAAGAAATTGATACAGTGCATTGTTTTCGAGATCAACATAATTGCAAATTATCAAGTGAAATCATTTTAACATTAACACAATGCAAACCATTTAATTCAAAATACATAGTATAATGTTTCGAAAAAAAGAGTCTTAGTTATAAGGTTAAGTCCTCTTCTTTATAAAAACCCATATTAAATAGTATAAATTATGAAAGAACACATGTACCATATCACTCTATGCTCTCATGATCATCCCCATTATCTTCCAGCTCACTTGGCATGATAACATTATTGTTCACAAAAATAAGTTTTGATCTAGGGTCATGTCTCAATACAAACCACCAATCCCTATCCAACACATCTAGGTAAAAAAACACATGGTTGTAGTGTCTGGGGAAAACATAAGGCTCCTTAGCTTCATCCCACATCTTTCTATAGTTGATACATATTGGCCTACTATTGTGATATTCCTTTCAATTATTTTGATCAAAGGTGTCCCGCCACTTGCACCTAAAAATAACACATTGGAAAGAAGAGAATTCCAATTCAATGATCTCTTGTATCTTTCCAATGTAACCTAACGTCCCTCGAACTAGGTTTTGATCACGGTGGATAGCTTGACTAGAACGATCGAACTCTACTTCCACTCCACAGTTTTGTGTCATGTGTCGATCATCGAAATTTTCTGTGCGAAAATGGTGTCCATATGCCCACATAGATGGGAACAAATACACCTATAATTTTTTTTTAAAAATTATAGTGTCATGTGTCTTATAATAACCCAACTGTTAAAATATGAAATATAGATGTTACATTTCAAAGGTGCATTATTAAGTTTAAAATGTACATAAATAGTTATTACCAATTTGTTGAACCCAATCCATACGTTTAGCGCATCCTCTTCAACACATGGGTAATGACTGATTGAATTGTATTTCTCTCTAACTTGGTCAACAACCCAAATTTTGGGGTACATAATTGGTATATTTTATTTTAAATGATTGGGATAAGGCACAATTCTACCATTAAACTATCTAAATTTCTTCCTATCATTATCCTATTTCATCTTCTTTTATTCATATGATACAACTCACAGTTGTGTCACTTCAGAATTGTAAAGAAAAAATTTATTGATTGCTTCAATTTCTGCATTCGTTGATGAATGTTGGGTGTAGGAATTACACTTAAGTAAAAATCCTCAACACTTAATTGTCAACCCGGGGGATTCGTAAACTTAGAGAAGAAGCACAGGAAATTTCAGAGATGGTATGAATATTTCTAATATAAACTCCTACTTTTGAAAAGAAGAATCGCAGAATCAAACTTTAGAGAAGAAAGAGGAAACTCAAGCCATAAAAAAAAACTGAGGCTAGAACAAGAAGAAATGTACTTGCAAAAGAGATTCAGAAATAAAGAGGAGCAATCACTCTAGCTAAATATTGATTAGCTACTGAGAATGTGTTTTTGTTTCCTTCAGCAAAGACACCTTAGAATTTTTCAACAAATGGGCCCCTTCAATCCTACATATGTAAAGATATCCTTCTTGCGAAAATCGATCTTGCACTAGTGCGGTATTCTTGCACTAGTGGAGGAACAACGATTTATGCAGAAAGTGTAAAGTAATGTCTTCAATAAAAAATGATTTTCTTCGTGCAAGGGCCTTGAACTTTCTCAAGTCCACAACACTCATATCCAATACCAAGAAATTGGTTCTTGTACTCGATCCGAGCTTCTTGCACTTTAAATTTTGATCCTTGAAATCAATGATTCATTACTGCAGTGTGATAAAACCAAAGCATATATGAGTAAAGATGAATATCTGTAGAAAATAAGAAAACAATATTTTAGTTAAGATATCACTGAAAGAAAGAAAGTTGTTAGAAGTAAGCTAGAAGGGCTTGCTACATCATATTATCTAGCACTTGTGCGAGATCAGTTCTCCTGCTTGCACTAGGGAGGAACAAAAACAATGTGTAGAAAATAAATAGCACACCAACGTGCACTGGTGTAAGAATGGACCAGGCAGAGGAAATAAACCAAATCGTGCAGAAAGTGAATAGCACACCAATGTGCACCGGGGTAGGTAACTCCTCCTGCTCGAACCAGACAAGGGAAAGAAATCAACCGTGAAAAAATTAACTTAACTACTTCACGGAGCAGATCTGCTTCCACTCAAACAGAAATTCAAATACAGAAAATTAAATCACACTTGACAGTTTAAAACATAAAATACAAGAACAACAAGGAGGGAGAACATGCTGGATTGACTGGGCCCTTAGCCAACCAGCGTGTTTTCCTTTCAAAAGAAAATGCTACTCAGAATTAACTCATCAAATATTTAAGCCAAAGGATAAAATGTACAAAACATGAGGCAGAGCTCTTCTTATTAGATCCTTAAAGAAATTACATGCGCGATTACATATCCAGCCCAGATTTGGGTGATGACACAAGACAGTCCTGTTACTACCTCCTAGTTCTATTCTCTGATCTATTCGATTCTTAAAAACATTAAACTATTTTTCATATTTACATTTCTTCTTATATATATCCTTTTGGTCGTAGGCCAAAAGGATTGTTTACCATTACATAGCTAATTACAGAAATCATTATAAAAAATTACATAACTGATTGCAGAATAAGTTTTCAACCTTCAAAATTAAATTGGTTTTAACAAAAATAGGCTGCGACTATCTCCAGTTGTTTGTCTTTCTTAAGTCCGATCTCAGCTACTCTCGATTTACCTATTGTCATATCTAGGACTCGGCTGCCTTCAGATATATCCTTATTGATCATATACAAAGCAAGCAGCAACCCAAGTGATTCGGATTCGCTGCCAAGATTCATGATGTTGGTGCTGGTGCGAGATCTATTCTGCAGTAAAAATTAGTGAACAAGATAAGCGATAATCTATTAAATATCATAGGGTGTAACGATAAGTTATGAAAGTAATTCGAAGTAAGAAATGACATAATAGGTAGTTAATAAATGCTAAGATGAGTTAAAAATGTAAAATAGGAAGTTTATGCAAAATGTGTCATCGTTCTCGCACTAGTGTAGGATGAGGGCGCATAAGATAGGTAAAACAGGGTAAATGATTACGATTTGGGAAGGGAAGAATGGTCAAAAAGAATGAAATTTAGGGGACTAACATCCTCCCATCCCTAAACTGTTGTGTTTCCTCACACAAATTTTTTTACCTCTGCAAAAAAAACAAAATGTTTGAATACTCCAATTCAATCCTACTCTGGCATGTTGTCCGCAGGCTGCATTGTTTTGACCTTCTTCCTCTTGATATGCCTTAACTTCTTTGAAACCTTTTTTAACTGCCTGAAACAGCATCCAACCTAAGATTTCCAAACTTTAACCTCACGTTTCTTTTGTTTGAGCTCTGCCATCAATTCTCCTCTACTTTTTTCCTTCTCCTCTTGTGCTTTGGTCACAAGTTGCTCCAAGTTTTGTACTTGGAGTTCTAATTCTGCTATGTGAGCAACAGGAGTCACCAACTCTTTTCCTTCCTCTGTCTCAGTAGGGGCTGTCACTAGCTCTGTAACTTCTATATCTACCATGGTCGCATCAAGGAACTCTTCTTCTTGAAGTCCTTATTTTTCCGGTTCCTCTTTCTCAGGTTCTTCTTCCTCTTCTAGGTCTTATTCCTCAGGTTCATCTTCCTCAGGTGCTTCCACGTCCTCGTTTTCTTTAGCTCCTCCTTCAATTTCTAGTTCTTCTTCTCGGGTTGCGGCTTCTTCTTGTACCAGTGCAGGATGGAGTTCCATACCCTATGGGGGTTGTAGTTCTTCTTCTACATCCAAAAATTTCCTCTTCTTTTGGGGCTTTCTAATAAGATTTTCCAGTGGAACATCGTCCCCAATTTGTGCAATATTCATTGCATCTACAAGAACCAATAGCCTATTGTGCTTTGAGGCCTGTGCCTGTATAGAAGGCGTTTCTCCATCAAGTGCACGGGTTGTTTCCTTAGTGGAAGACGAAGCCTTCCCTTCTGTTGATTTCTCTGTCTACCTCCTTTTCGCACTACTACGAGAAGGACTTCCCTTTCTGCTTCTCCTCAGGCCCTTGCTTGTCATAGGGGCCTGCGTCTCCTCTTCCTCTGCCAAGTTCCCATGCAGTTGTTTTAACAGCTCTTCCCATGTCATACCTTTTCTTTGTAGCTGTTTTAAGACCAGGATTTTTATCAGGCCGTGATGGTATAATCGTGCATCGGCCTGGTCCTCCCTTCCATCTTGTACACTTCTAACCTTTTCTCCAAAATTTTGAGAAAAAATTAGGGGAAGTTCATCCTCCAATGAATGTGTCAGCCTCCTTCAAAATTTTGTAGCAGTCTGAAATGATACATAAGGGTACAGGTGTATCTCCCTTCGCAGGTACAAATTTCTGCAAAACAAACAGGAGATCCTACCATTAACCTATCAGGGCTTTGTGCGGAACTCTGCGTTTCCAGTTGACCTCCATCTTCTTATCCATGAAAAAACGCTGCCAGCGTTTACCTTCCAATTTTTCTTTTTGAACCATTCTACTCCCATATTCTCTAGACCTGTTGCTGCTGCTACAAATTTCTTCGTGACTTTGAATTTGAGCGGCCCAATTCTCACTTGGCCATTTTTAAAGCTTCTTGCAAATTGTAAGGTGACGTCCCTGTCATACCCATCGAACTTTTGCAGGAACTATAAAAATCCTTACTCCCGCAACAATGGATGACGGCTGCAAAATTCGGCAATTTTCTCAATCTTGTTGAGAGACAGGGATTCATTTTGGACGGCGGCATTGCTGCTATTGACTATGAACGATAAGTTCTGAGGCTTGCATGCAACACTGGAGGATCAAATTTCATAAATAGGAATTTAATCGTTTGTCCATCGTATCTCTGATTTACCTGCTATAGGTATTCATCATTTCTGGTCAGGCTCAATTGGTATGCGTGACGACGGTTTAACAGTTAGTTACATCAATGACGGGATGTTTGGAATGAAGGTAGGAGTGGGGGAGTTATGAGTGAAGGACGTTTCACATTATGGCGGAATGGGGTGGATTATATGCAAATAAAAATTACACGATTTTAGATTCCTTCATAATTACAAAAAAAAAAAATTAGCATTCATTTAAAAAGATCACGATTCCTAATTAAAAAACTTTGTACTTTCAACTAATTTCCTCCTCAGTAATATAATAGCGTAATCGCTTATCAATGATATGAAGAACATCATATAACTTTTCATCATGAATACTTTCTTATGTCATATGATAATTTGTACTGTTGCTGACAAGTTGTATGATTGTATTGATCTTTGAACCACATAAGTCACATCATTCTGCTGGTACTTTTTTGCTCATATCATATAGGAAAATATGCTTGCACTAGTGCAAGCATAATGTTAAGAAAGAGAATTAAAATATAGGTTGGATTTCACATGATTTCTTTAACTTATTCTGAATTTTGCTTCACCCTTTGATGCTTCAGAGCACAACCTTTTTCTCTCTATATGTATGATCCTGCAATGAACTTCATGAGGGAATAAAGGAGCGGGAAAAGGAAATTTTAGAATGGGAAGGAATTATATCACATGCATTCTAGGAAAGTACCAGAAGAGGGAAAATAGAGGTGGGATAGAGGAAAAAATTTCAGGGTTAAAGTGGGATTTATTCGAAGCAAATAGGGTGAATTTAGAAGAATATGGGAAGGTTAGTTATACTAGGATTCCGAGAAGAAAGCCGAGGGAAAATTATGAAATGGGATATGAAGAAAGGAAAAAAAAATTCTATAAGGTTTGCCTGCACTGGTGCAAGAAAAAATAACTACAGCGATAATTAAGCGTTACTTGGAAAAAATATCCATGCTAATTACCCCAATTGTATAAAGGTTGGTTCTGCTGAAACTGATTTTACATTGGTGGTTACTAGCATATCTAAAGATCAAGCAACATTCTCTTTTTATTAGAAATTTTTTATCTTACCACCAACAAGCTGGTTTTTAGGTTGATCCTTCGGCAATCATGTCAGCAGAATAATTTTCATAATTACAGGAAAATATTTTTTCTTAATTTATTTATTTATTTTATTTTTGTTAATTTTTTTCCGAAGAAGAGGGATTCAAATTTTCAAGAGGTTGGTATTACCATTTACCACTACCGTTTCAAGTTGATGTTGAACTTGTTGTGTAAAATCTTTCTTGGCAAGTGGTTGAAAATATTTCTTTAATCTATGTCCATTTACCAAGAATAATGTATCCTGTCCATCTATAGTTTTGACTTCTACAGCTCCATTCTCAAATACTCGGATTACTTCATATGGTCCCATCCAACGTGTATGGAATTTCCCTTTAAAAATTTTAAATCTAGAATCATAAAGAAGTACCCAATCACCTGGTTGGAACTTCTTTTTATGAATGGACTTGTCGTGCCAGCTTTTCCGTTGCTGCTGGATTAATATGTTTTGCTGAACAACATCTCTACAAAATTCATCTAACTAATTTAAATAAAGAATACGTTGTTTTTGTGCCTTAGAGAGATTGAGTCCTAGCTGAACTATAGTTCTGAAAGTTTTGATCTGGAACTCAATCGGTAACAGAACCTATTTTCCATATACTAGCTCATATGGTGTGTGCCCCGTACTATTTCTCCAGGTGGTTCTGTATACCCACAAAGCTTCTGGTAATCTTTCATCCCAATCTTTTCGATGCATATTGACCATCTTTGTGAGAATGGACTCGATCACCTTGTTTGTATACTCCACCTGGCCATTTTCTTGTGGGTGATACGGTGTAGACTTCCAGTGCCGGATCTTTTATTGATCCATCACTCTGTATACCAGATTAGAAATAAAACACGGACCATTGTCAGAGAAAATTTCTCTAGGCACACCAAATCTAGTACAGATTTTAGAAAAGAGAAAATCAACAAAAACTTTTTTCGTAGCAAAAGAAACAGCTATAGCTTCCACCCATTTTGTAACAAAATATGTATAAACCAAAATATGATTTTTACCTAATGATGTTGGATTTATTGGCCCTACAAAATCAATAGCCAAATTTTCAAATGGCACAATCATAACTTGAGGGTATAAAGGCATTTCATTGGTTTGGTTAGGTTTGCCAATATTTTGATAACTATCACATCGCCCGACATACTGCTTGGCATCCTTAAACAAGGAAGGCCAAAAGTAGCTAGAACGTAATATTTTATATGCAGTTTGCTTGTCAGTGAAGTGGCCTCCAAAAGGTTCATCATCAACAGATTTCAATATGTCAAACACTTTATCCTCTGTTACACATCTGCGGATAATCAAATCTGGACTAGTGTAAAAGAGGTCTCGTTGAATCCAGGAGTATGCAGTACTTTTCTAAATAATGTTCCACTTTTCACGGGCGGGCAAGTGAGGTGGTGTTTTTCCAGTAACCAAATAATTTTCAATGTCATCAAAACACAGAGAATCTGTAGACACAGCAAAAAGATGTTCATCAGGAAAATCATCATAAACAGGAGTTACATCACCGGGATTATCTAGTCTAGAAAGAAAATCTGCTACAACATTTAATTTTCCTGGTCTATCAAAAATCGTAATTTTGAATTCCTACAACAATAGCAACCACCTATTCACTCTACCGCTATTCATCATTTTTTCATCAAGTATTTAATTGCGGAATGATAAATATGAACAAATATTTGATATCCTGTGATATAGTGTCTGAACTTATTAATTTCAAAGATTACAGCTAAAAACTCTTTCTTTGTAACTGTATAGTTTAATTCAGTGGAAGATAAATTCTTACTAATATAATAAATAGCATAGGATTTCTTGTCTTCCTCTCGTCCCAAAGCTGTGCCAACAGCCAGGTCTGAAGCATTGGAAGAAATGTGAAACGACAGGGACCAGTTTGGACCTCTCAAAACTGGCACCTGTACCAAATTTTCCTTCAATGTTTCAAAATACTATTGGCAAGCCGTGGACCAAGAAAACTCACTATCCTTAGCTAGAAGTCAGAAAAGAGGAGTAGCTATCCTAGAAATTTTTTTAATGAATCTTCTATAATAACCAGCATGTCCTAAAAAACCTCTTAGTTCCCTTTGATTTTTGGGTGCAGGAAGATGCAGAATGATTTCAATCTTTGTCGGATCAACCCGGATACCTTTGTCAGAAATCAGATGGCCAAGTAGCACTCCTACTTTGCACATTAATATACATTTCTTGTCACTCAAATCAAGGTGGGCTTCTTGGCAACGAAGAAGTACTTTCTCCAAATTTTCGAGGGCTTCCTGAAAAGATTTACCAAACATAGAAATGTCATCCATATAAATTTCTACAAATTCAAGATCAGAAAAAATAGCCAAGAATACCCTTTTAAAGGTATCCAGAGCATTAAATAATCCAAAGGGAAGCACTTTATAAGCAAAGGCACCCCATGGGCATGTAAAAGTAGTTTATCCTGATCTTCGGGTGCAATCTTTATCTAGTTATAGCCACTGAAACCATCCAAAAAGGAGAAATATATCTTTCCTGCAAGGGTATCAAGCACCTAGTCAATGAAAGGGAGAGGGAGGTAATATTTGAGAGTGGCTTTGTTTAATTCACGATAATCAATACAAATATGCCACCTTCCATCTTTCTTAGGCACTAGCGCTAATGGAGAGACCCACTGATTATCAGAAATAGGATAGATAAAACCAACATCTAAAAGTTTCTATATTTCTTCTTTCATGACATCTCTTAGAGATGGATTCATTCATATTTAGGGTTTTTGGATAGGTCAGGTTCCTTCTTGAATATAGATATGATGTGTACAAGATCCAGGAGGGATACCCTTCATGTCTTCATAGCCCCAAGAAAATGCACTAAGATGGTTTTGCAACAAATTCACAAGTTGCTCTTGCTAAGATGGGTATAAATCTAAACTGATATGCAAATACTTACCAGGACTAATCTCAACAAGAGTAGTATCAAGCTACAGAGTACTCAAAGGAGTGGTCAAAGACAGCTGTATAGATGAATGAGTATCATGGTTTTCTTGGAGATCTAGGCTAAAAATCTGGCTCAAAGGCTTGAAGTAAGGCATGGTGTTTAGATTGTTTAGGAAATCTTGATCTTGAACGTCATCTTCTTGTGAAGACCCAGTATAATGATGAATAAGAGAAATAGATTGAGTCTCCTCATCACTGATTTGGTTGAACCATAAAGTGTCTCGAAGGTCCTGAATAGATCTGGCAGGGGGGTATAAGGTAACTTTCTTCCTAGAATCTCCATGTGAAATATACATATCTCTAGAATGAAATCTAATATATGCATCGGCTGTAGCAAGCCATGGTCGACCCAGGATCAAGGGATTTCATCCTACCAGGTTCTTTGGCTGAAGCACAATGAAATCAGCAGGATATTCCCAAGAATCTAATGAGATGATCACATCGTCCAATACTCCTTCAGGGTTAATTTTTGATCTATCTGCTACTTCAAGCATAGTGGGATTAGGGCGAAGATGAGATAACCGAAGTTGATCCATGGTTTGCTTAGTCATTACATTAATGGTTGCCCCCAGGTCTATAAGAAAATTAGAGACAAGGACATTACCAATCTGAATTGTGACAACAAGGTTTCTGGGATCAGTATATTTTCCATAGACACACATCCCTTCATTAAATATGCTGCCCTACCAAAAAATTGAAAATTTTGGGGGTTAAAATCTCTTCCTCTAGGGTTTCTTGAGACAAAGTTCCCCAATAATCTTGGTACAAATGGGGATCTCTTTAATGGCTTGGAGAAAAGGTATCTTAATGAAAAGATTTCGTAGTTCTGATGCCAAATTAGTCTCAGAAATAGGCTCTCTTCTTTCTATTACTAGCCTCTCTGGAAAGGGAGTTTGGTTGGAAGAAGATGGCAAGGAATCAGAGGGTAAGGGTTTCTTAATGAAATTTTTTGGTGAATGGTTAAGAGTTTTCTCTTCCCCTTTCTCTTCAACAATCACCATATGTTGCTTTTGATTTTCTGGTATTACAGTCCTTCCTAATCTTAATTGAATATCATGAACTCCAACTGGGATAGACTGGTATTCGAATGGCAACAACGAGTTTTTTACATGGATCATTTGCACTTCTTTATTATTATTATTATTAGGATTGGGCATAGGTTGAGCAGGCAACTAAGGAGGTCGGAAGGGTGGAGGTAAAGGTAATGGGGTGTTCTAACTCAGAAGTTGAGGCATTGGATAAAGTACATGTGTAGATGGATATGGTTGCATAGGTGGCTAGTAGGAATATGGAGAATGAGTTGGGAATTTCCAACCCTATTGCCATGGTTGGGAAGGTTGCCCATGCTAATACTGATTTCCATACTGCCACTGCTGATGAGAGTTAGGATATGAATATGCATGTGGATTATAACAAAAATAGTGTGGAGGAAATTAAGGAGCCATACCTGCACCTACCTGAGGCCAATTTCTTCTTGCTCCCATAGCATACAATTGTTCAGATTCAGGCTTCCCCCCTATAAATACTGCTTTAAGTCCAAGTATAGAGGAACATTTTTTTGTGATATGGTCTTCTGCAAAAACAACACACTTATTAGTTTCTTTCAAGTTAAGAGGGAATTATTTAGGGGGATGTTTGTCTCTGCATTTAGGACAGAAAATACATGATGACTCTTGTTCCTTCATATGTTTTTTTTGAAATTTTAAAGAGTCTAACTGTTTAGTAACAGTGTTCATTATATCAATTTTCATGTTTTCCATTTTATTTTCCAGTCCAATAATCATAGCATCAGTAGATCCAGTTTTTCTATTTTTATTTCGAGTTCCTCTACCAGATCTATACTGACTCCTTGAAAATTTATGACATAATTCACAAATTTGATCAAAGGTTTGCTGAGAAATATCACCTTGTCCTAACAAATTCAAATTGTTTCTAGCATTATCAGTAAGTCCTCTTAAGAACAATGTTCTAATAGTTTTGGGATCAAGCCTAAGTTTTGACTCTTGTAAAATATACATAAATATTTCCAAATAATCTTCAAGCATTTCATCATCATCTTGTATGATTGTAAAAATTTCATCTTGCATGTCCTGACTTTTACAATATTCTTGATATATAGACAAAAATACCCTCCTCATCTGGTCCGAGGAAGTTATCGTGTTTCCTCCTAACCCCATAAACCACTTAAAGCTGAGTCCTTGAGGGTAATGGGAAATAATATTAACTTCTGAGCCTCAATTGAATAATCATAACTTCTACACAAAATATCGAACTCAAATAGAAAAGAGTTAGGGTATTCATGAACTTTACCATGGAAATGAGGGAGAGTTGATGGTGGAATATTCTTCATCTGTGACACAGTATCAGGATCCACAATTGGAAACGCAAAATTATATTTTCCTTCACTTACCTGGTTGTCACCAATCCCTTCCAAATGATCTCCTTGGTTTTCCATTGTTTCCTTCTTGCTTTTACCGCTTTCCACAGGCTAATCCACACCTGAGCTGTTAGTACCAGAATCCAGGTGGATTGTTCCTGCATGATGGGTTTCGATTGAATTGGGATTCTTGCTTGCAGAAGGAGACCCAATGTGAGAAAAATTATTTTGGCCCTTAGTGGGCTTCGAATCCTTACCTTTCCTAGGCATTCATCTCAAAAAAGAAAGAAAAATATCAAAACAATTTGTAGTAAAAATGTTGTCAGAAATCAATCAACACCAGTAAAAACTCCTTCAAAAATAATTTCAAAACTAAAGGAAACTTACCTCTATTATACAATCAGAAAATTCTTACCAACCCAAATCACCTCCCCGCCAATGGCGTCAAAATTTTGGGTGCAGGAATTACACTTAAGTAAAAATCCTCAACACTTAATTGTCAACCCGGGGGATTTGTAAACTTAGAGACGAAGCATAGGAAATTCCAGAGATGGTATGAATATATCTAATATCAACTCCTACTTTTGAAAAGAATAATTGCAGAATCAAACTTCAGAGAAGAAAGAGGAAACTCAAACCATCAAAACAATCTGAGGCTTGAACAAGAAGAAATGTACTTGCAAAAGAGATTCATAAACATAGAGGAGCAATCACTCTAGCTAAATATTGATTAGCTATTGAGAAAGTGTTTGTGTTTCCTTTGGCAAAGACATCTTAGAAATTTTCAACAAATGGGCCCCTTCAATCCTGCATATGTAAAGATATCCTTCTTGCGAAAATTGATCTTGCACTAGTGCAGGAACAACAATTGATGCAGAACGTTTAAATTAATGTCTTCACTAAAAATGTTTTTCTTCCTGCAAGGGATTTGAACTTTCTCAAGTCCGTAGCACTTAGATCCAATACCAAGAAACTGGTTCTTGTACTCGATCCGAGCTTCTTGCACTTTAACTTTTGATCCTTGAAATCAATGATTCATCACTACAGTGTGATAAAACCAAATCATATATCAGTAGAGATGAATATCTGTAGAAAATAATAAAACAATCCTTTTTAATTAAGATCTGACTGAAAGAAAGAAAGTTGTTAGAAGTAAGCTAGAAGGGCTTGTTGCATCATATTATCTAGCGTTGGTGCGAGAACAGTTCTCCTGCTTGCACCAAGGAGGAGCCAAACCAATGTGTAGAAAATAAATAGCACACCAACGTGCACTGGTGCAGGAACAGACCAAGCAGAGGAAATAAACCAAATCGTGCATAAAATGAATAGCACACCAACGTGCACTGGTGCAGGAAGAGACCAGGAAGAGGAAATAAACCAAATCATGCAGAAAATGAATAGCACACCAACGTGCACTGGTGCAGGAACGGACTAGGCAGAGGAAATAAACCAAATCGTGCAGAAGGTGAATAGCACACCAACATGCACTGGGAAGGTAACTCCTCCTACTCGAACTAGGAAAGGGAAAGAAATCAACCGTGCAAAAATTAACTTAACTACATCATGCATCAGATATAATTCCACTCAAACAAAAATTCAAATACTATAAATTAAATCACACTTGATAGTTTAAAACATAAATTACAAGAAAACCAAGGAGGGAGAATATGCTGGATTGATTGGGCCCTTATCCAACCAACACATTTCCCTTTCAAATGAAAATGCTACTCAGAATCAACTCATCAACTATTTAAGCCAAAAGATAAAACATACAAAACATGAGGTGGGGCTCTTCTTATTAGATCCTTAAATAAATTACATGCGTGATTACATATCCAGCCCAGATTTGGGTGATAACACAGGAAAATCCTGTTACCACCTCCTAGTTCTATTCTCTGATCTATTCGATTCTTAAAAACATTGGAATGTTTGTCCTATTTACATTTTTTCTTATATAGATCCTTTTGGCCACAAGCCACAAGGATCATTTACCATTACATAGCTAATTATAGAAATCATTATAACAAATTACATATCCAATTCCAGAATAAGCTTTCAGCCTTCAAAATTAAATCGCTTTTAACAAAAATAGGTCGCGGTTATCTCCAACTATTCTTCTCTCTTAAGTCCGATCTCAGCTACTCTTGATTTACCTGTTGTCATAGCTGGGACTCAACTTCCTTCGGATATATCCTCATTGATCATATACAAAACAGAAGGCAACCCAAGTGATCGGGATTTGCTGCCAAGATTCACGGCGCTGGTGCTGGTGTGGGATCTATTCTACACTAAAAATTAGTGTCAAGATAAGTGATCATCTATTAAATAACATATGAGGTAACGATAAGTTACAAGATTAATTCTAAATAATAAATCATGTAATAGGTAGTTAATAAATTCTAAGATGAGTTAAAAATGTAAAATATGAAGTTTATGCAAAATATGTCATCGTTCTCGCACTAGTGAAGGATGACGGCACATAAGATAGGTAAAACAGGTTAAATGATTACGATTTGGGAAGGGAAGAATGGTAAAAAATAATTCAATTTAGGGGACTAACAATGAAATCAAACCTACATATAGTACATATGAGATCAAAATATACATTATAACGAAGTTCAACGTCAATATTTACTTTGTGTAAATTTGAAAAAATATAATTCGCTTACTCGTTATCAAGCACCTTTTTCTATTCATTTTGAGAAGCTCCCCTTCTCTTTTTTCTTCATCCATTTCATTTTCCCAAATCACCGCACCTTGTCTATTATTGATCTTCTTGATGTAATCATTGGCATAATAGAAAGACTCATATGATATGTACCCCTCTTCCATAGACCCCTCGGGTTTTTCCCTTTCTCGAACAAAACCTTAGAATTTCTTCATGTACCTCTCTAAGAAGAACATCCAACAACAAGGAACCACCCCAACTAATTCAACCTCATCTACAAGGTGCATTAGAACATCAATCTACAAGTCCATGAAACTCCTCGACATTTCCTTCTCAAACATACAAACAATCTCATCTATCTCTTGATGCCACAGTGGAATGTTGGCCACGTGAACCTCCTTTGACATGATCCAATGTACAAATGTAGATAATTTAGATATGGCAGCATGTCCTAGGTCTTGGGGGAAGTCATGTTTCACACACCCACGCACGAACAAAGGATAATGACATGAAAAGTTATAAACACATGAAATAATATAAAAAAATAGTTATGTTTTATTATCCCTACATGGGATAAAATTGATTAATATAGAAATAATAGAATCGTTATTATGACATTATACTTACTCTTAGAAGATGAAAATGGTCATGTGATTTCAACCTAGACAAATTTTCATCCACGGTGAAGCAACGTCGTAGTGAGAACCCATACGAAGATGGAACCCTCACACCCATTATAAATTCCCTTGCCAAATAAAGATCATATTTTTTTAAAATCCATGGGGCATCACTTTCTTTGAAATACCAATTCTAGGGACCAGTTGCCTCTAATATTGTACTTTCCAATTGTCATGACTAATGTTTATTTTTAGGTTTCGAATTAATAATATCTTTCCTAACAATCAAATGTGTCACTTTGTTTCAATGATATGTGCCTCCATAAAGAAGATGAAACATTTTTAAATATATGCATGGGATTTAATAAGTAGGTGATCTTAAGAGGCTCCCAATATGGGAGGTTATAAAAGGTAGATTTCCTTTTCATCCCAATGGGAAATTTCTCAACATAGGTGTCAAAGAATTCTTGACCATCGAAGATAGGCTCCCCATTTCAATCAAACATTTCTATGAACTCCTTCTCCTTCTCTCTCTCATATACTCTAAGCCATTCATCTTGTGTCATTATTGCAGACCTTTAGGTTCTATCTTGTTTACAATTGAAAGCGGATGTTGCTCTTATATAAGGGTTTTCTTATGGGAGGAATACCTTGGAGCAGCCATACACTGGCTTTCATAGGTCCTTGGACCATATATATTTCAGAGAAGGTCCACAACATTTACATGCATAATACCCTTTTGTTACAAGACCTACGAAATTATTGTATACAATATGCACGGCACTTTAAAGATGTCGTGAATATCAGAAAAATTACAACGAATTAAATAACTAATATAAAAAGGAATATTGTTACATATATAAAAAAATCAATAAACATGTAATTTACCAGAGAAAAATCATAATCCAGGATAATCATGTGTCATGTAAGCACGTATGCTATACAACGTAAAAATCCTCTTTGCTGCGATGGGTCTTGATACATCATATACATTTATCCCATCCCGTAATTCCTTCAATTCATCTATGAGTGGTTGTAAGTAGACATCCATATTTTTCACTTGTCTTCTACTAGGGACTATGAGAGCCAACATAAGATGTTCGCTCTTCACGAAAAATAATGGGGGGATATTGTTATTGATGACTACTATAGGAAAAAAATAATAGTTGATGTTCTATAGGGAATATGGGTTGACGCCATCCATGGATATGCTGAGTCATAGACTTCATACTTCATCCTTTAATTTTCCAGGCCATGTATCCTCTATATGCTTCATGACTATTGAATCTGTTGGGATTCACATAACTCCCAACTCACTTATGTGTGAGGCATGTCATCCTTGCAATATAGATAATTCTTTGCAAGGAAAGAGCCTTTGAATCCTTTGGATTATAGGCATGTGCCTCAATATCTTCAAAAGGAGGACCACATGGTTTACCCTTATTTTTTTATTTATCATACCTGTCATACCCACATTTCATAAGTATCTCTTTTTCTACATATTATCCTCTCTATATAATACAATCATTTGGACATACATGATATGATATGTACTCAACACCTAACATTTTCAACAATTTCCTTGCCTCTTCGCAACTATCAGAAAATACATTATCACTCGGAAGAACCTTATCTTTGAATAACATGTTTTTGGTCATGGAAAATATTAAATGTACATTAATACTGATAATTATTGGCATTCATAAAATTGACCATTTGTAATGTTCATTGTGTGATTAGATTTCTCAAAATATAAGGGAATTGTGGGTAAATTACCTCAAACTTTCTGAGAAACATACATACAACAAGCCAACTTTGGTTTCAAGTTATATAGTAACATTGTTGTTCCCAAATGGGTAGACTTTGTCTCACCGCCAGGTCCAAAGAGAGGGGTGGTGGAAGCAAATTGAAGGATTTCGAAAAGGATATCAGTGATATGAGCATCACTCCCCAGTTGATCATAGTTCTGGAAAGCATCTAATAAAATTTTATCCATGGAAGTCGTATCCCTTAAGTAATCATACATACCAACCTCTATTTGATTGCCTCCATTGCCAACTTGTGAAGAACTACTATTGATGTAGTCTTTCCTAATTGGTTAATCTAGACATAGTGGGAATTGAATAGTTGGTTGATTCAACCATTCTTGGTATCATTCTTCTGTGATTTTTATCTTAATTCAGCCTTCTTGCGATTTTATATTATCGTGGGGTGCAATGGAAAATGGTAGGTAGGTCTGTCATCATCACTAGAATCCTAATAATTTCAAAAAAAAAAAATTTAACATGCTTAGTACAAAATCGATGATATCGATTAGTAAGCACGTCGACAATACATGATTAATGGTTTGACATTGAAATAATTACAGTACACCAAACAATTATTATTACCATCATTGTCGCATGATTGTGGCTAGAAGATGGCATGTTACAATTGGCAGGGTGAAGCGGATGTTGATTTTCATCTACCAACTGCGCCTTGCGGTATGCTGCTCCTGATAAGAGCTTCTGAAATTTTGGAGTTGTTTGAATATTTTATACATCTGAACTCGATTCTAAATCTGCATGAACTTGCAAATTTTATATATTAATTTTATTCGGCTGATTAACATAGATAAATAAAATAAATTCAATAAGATAATGAAAATATAAATAAAATATGAAGTAATTATGCATGGAGATGGATAGGAAGAACTCTGCAATGGACTTTGAGACATATTATGGAATGAGCAGGATTTTGAAGAATTGGCCATTTGATATAACTATGAAATTTTCTCCCTGCATTTGACCAAAATCAACAATAAATTTTTTGTGTACATACCTAAAAGTAATTTTGGTGCCTTAAAAATGGACTTATTGTTATCAGTGATAATGTACTATTACTTGTACCAGTGCGTTTTTATTAACATACACATCGGTGTGGCTTTATTAATAGACGCATCAAATATATGAAAAAATATAATAAAAAAAAACAAAAAAACTTGCAATTTTATTTGTTTGAAGTGAAAAAAAAAAGTGGTAAATTGAAAAATGGGCCGAAAAATATTTTCAGAAATCTAATTTCATAAAAAAATTCTTTAAATAGTAAAATATATTTATTATTTCATTATTTTGCAAACTTTTATAAGGAGGGATTTGCACGAGAGACATACCTGGAGCAAGAGAGGATGAAATCACTGTAGAGTAGCAAAATACTTTCGAACAACAACACTACTCAGAGAATCAGAATTTGAAACATTTGGTGATTCACATTGTTAGTGCAAGGGGTCAGTCCTTGAATACAAAAGGCGTAAGCCTTACACATCATAGTTCATTTCAAATTTTAAATGATTTTTTGAGTGGTGGGATGACTTCTCAAACACTTTTAAATTATTTTTATATTCTTTAACACTTTCATGCATTTGGAAAGTTGTGGAAAGTATAAATTGTATGGGTAAATTGCTAAAATAGGGAGTAGAATGGAACAAATGAATGAAGATGGATAACTGGTACTTATTATAGGAAATATTCATATCCTAAATCAGACACATGGCTATAATGACGGCTCTTTACACAAACTTTGTTTATGCAAAGTAAACAACATTTAGGAAGTAGAATGCATGGATAAATTATTCCACAAATCCTTTATGAAATATTCACTAACATGTTCTACAACACATATATGATTTGCAGAAAGATGGAAAGACAATAATTTACTACTAAATCCTTTAACAGTTTCTTCCTCACACCTTACTAGCTATATCAACTCATAATTAGAAGAAATTAACAAGGAAAGAAGACACACCATAAACTATATATTTATTGAGTCACAAAATCCTCCATCATGAAGTGGAAAAATGATTTTCTTTATTATATTCAGTCTTCATGTAGACCAACATCCAACCTAGAAATTGTATTTACAAATGGGATATATATAAAGAGAGGCACCGACTCCATCACTTGTAAAAACAAGGAAACACTACTCCTAACATTACATAGGTGTCATAGGACATTAAATCCATATCCCATCGAAATCCAATTGAAAAGATATATGTAGATGAAAGAAGAGAATATATATGGGTTGAACTGTTGAGTATGTTGACATGCTGCCCCTTTTTATGTTGATTTGTCTCCTTGTGTCTCTGGTTATTAAATAACAATGTATCTCCATTTAATATGACCTCAAACAACCACATAACCACCTTTCACCATCACTTGTTATATGAATTTGGTTATGAGTTTATTTTTTTCCTGAACTCGCTTAGAAATTTTGTTGACGCGTGTCAAAAATCAGTTAAAACAGGCACTACCATAAATTCTGATAAAAAATTGTAACTTTGCAAAAAATGTAACGCTAGTAGAATTTCTGGTAGCACTATGTTTCTTTTTCAAAAATGCATAGAAAATACTAAAAAACCACTGCAGAGTTACATTCTTTAACATCTGTGCTGTTGTTCAAAATTTCACTTGATAAGAAAAAATGTGTTTTATAAGAAATAAAAATAAAACCCTTTTACCTTCCTTCCATGTCAGTTGCAGCATGAGAAAGCTTGTCCAAGCCTTTCTTGCGACCAACAGCTGATCTTGATATGGTTTTTCTTGTGGCTGCTTCTTTGACAGTGGCCTTCTCCTCCTTTCAACCCTTTTGGACCTTTCTTCTTTTTGAGGGTTTTGTGTGCTTCTCTGAAGGGGTTTTGTTTTTTTCCTTCCTCTTGGATTCCTTTTTCTTTAACCCTTCAGATTTTACTTATATATCAATCACCTCTGTCAATAGACTTGGACTATGCAAAGCCTTGGAATTAATCCTAAACTTGTTTTTGTCTCTCGTATGTATTTTTCTCATACCAAAAATAGGTTTGGCTTCCTCTTTCTTCTTCTTGCTATTGGCATCTTTGAGGAGCTCTGCATCGGACTTTGTGGGCTGATATTTGTTTTGCATTTTCTATTAAATGTCTACTTCTGAAATTTATGGTAGCATTTGTTATATAAAATTCTCTATAGTTTCATACATTCCTCTTTGAGCTCTAGTGTATACATTAGGAAAAGGAGGAACGGGGGGCAACATTTTCATAGAATTGGGTTTATTAACTAAGGATCTCTCTACTTTCTCCAAATTTCTCTCAACCTTGACTGAATGAATATTTTCTTTTCTTCTCTTGGATTTATGAATATTCTCCTTTTTAGCCTTCCTCTAGGTTCTTTTTGTAGGCTGAGGGTGTTGTTGTGAGGGTGGAGGCGTAGGTGTAGGTTGGCATGCCCTATAAAACAATAAATGGTCCCATGTCTGATTTATTTTCCTTAAATCTTCTTCAATTAACACCTTGATGAGAACTTGATCATACAACTTATATTATGACGCAGCAGTATGTACTTGGATTCTCACTAACATCTTTTTCAGACTCTTCAGTAAAAATTCTGGCAAATTGAGGGTCTTCATACCTGAAACATCAAAAAAAACATCTCATATGATAAAGAAACACTACTGTGTACGTCCTTTCACAAGTGAGGTAAAAATTGATGAGTTTAACAGCTTCTACCCATTCATTTTTGAGGTATCTGCTGGAAATTACTTTTTCCCAGTTGTGATCTTTGTGTCCATCCTTGAGGAAATTGTTGTGGGCTCCTCCAGTGATAATCTCACCTCTAAACCACATTTTTCCTTCTCGTGGTACGTTAAATGCATCAATAATTGAATCTGCTGAAACTTGCAATCTAATACCATAGACTATGGCTTCCTATCCATTGAAAGTTTTTGTCAACTCTTGAGCTACTCCTAAGTGAGATATTCCTAGTCTGGTACACAAAGAATACCACCCTGCTTGAAAAAAAAACCTTCTCACCTTCGAAGTTTCATCCACTAGGTCAGCACCTTGTGGTTCAATTCATTTTATCTTCCCTCCTCTTTTAATCATCTTCAAAAATTAATAACTTTGTCTCTGAAATCTGATAGGTGGCAGAGCTATAAGAGCTCACCTAAGAGGTGTTTCTTGTATCTTCCTCTAAAATCCTGTCTAAAATCTAAGACTCTTTCTCATACTGCAACTCCAGAAAACTCATTCTCCAACAGCTACGCTCAAAACTAATACTTCTCCTTCTTTTTCGATGATTTAATATATCAACAATGGTCCACCATCCCATGAAATAAATTTTCATTATGGGAAATATCCTTAACCATAGTATGCACCATGTGATAGCCATCGTGGTCTTCAGTTAGATGTGTAACTTCAAATAGCATGCTACAAGTGGCTTGAAATAAGTGGATTTGCGACTCGCAGTCACCTCCACTGCATGCTGGTTTATTGGCCTAAATCTCTAACAGTATCTTAGGGTCCTATAAATTATAGGATCTTAGAATGATTGATTATTTCAGAATTTTCAATTTCATATTGTGCATTATTTTCAATATTCAAATAATTTCCAAAAAATATGAAAAAATAAAAATAAAAGAGCATATATTGAAAAAATATATAAAGAAAAAAAGAGAAAAGAAAATAAAGAAAATGCAAAAAATAATAATACTGAAAATGCTGCAAATCAAAATTCCACTGCTCATTACATTAGCTTTTTCAATCATACTGTTTAAGCATGATTGGACAATTTT
This sequence comes from Pinus albicaulis, assembly GCA_034641835.2. Lineage (NCBI taxonomy): Eukaryota > Viridiplantae > Streptophyta > Pinopsida > Pinales > Pinaceae > Pinus > Pinus albicaulis. The sequence goes on from CM076573.1 coordinate 464,820,996, forward strand.
AAATTTTTTTTGAATAGGTTAGAAAATAAGGATTTGTCAAACAATTCAATCTTCGAAAATTAGTAGTTAGGTAGAAATAAAATTGACTCAGCAGTTTAACCTAGGTTAATGCAAGGAATAAGGGATAGAGTAGGTTAGTGTTTTATTAAAAACAAAATATTTGGGGTTTGCAAGCCTAAATGCACCCTGCAAAATAATGATAAAAAAATGTTCGAATAGTTAAAGGGTAGGTAGAATCAAATAAAATAAATGTGAAGATACACGAAAGTTATTCCAAAGTGTTATTCAAAGGATTTCTTGTACTTTCATGTATGAAGGAAAAGTTAAAAAACAAAGGATATCCTAATTTTTGGGATCAATTTATTTATTTGACATATTATGTCATATCTTAAAGTCTTAAAGTCCTAGAATATATACCCCACTTGACATTTATTCACTGCACGCCACCATTCACTCACACATCTCATTAGAGTTAAAATCCAACCAAATTTCATCTCATCTCTTCCCCCACCATTATATCAGATGGCCCATAACCCTTCCCCCCCCCCCCCAAACATCATCTTAAAGTTAACGTCAGGGGGGAGGTCCGAAATGGGTGGTTTCCCAAACTAGCCCATCCACTACGAGTTAGGCACACATCGTTTCACACTCTCCCTGTGCTTTCGTTCTTACCATCCATGACCCCCTTAAAAAAGTGATTTCCACCATAACTGAGCCACGTTGTTGACCGTTAAGTCCCTGCCATAACCATTGCGCCATGACGACCACTCCTATAATGTCTTCCCAATCACCTCTGCTCCCACCTAAAGACCCATTAAGCATTTAATTATTCAATCTGTTACCCAACGGGCCAGTGCCATGCAAACTGAAAGCCTACAACCCTATAAAAACACTCTTCATCACCTACTTCAAGGTTATAGTGTCTTAGTTTTTATGATAACATGTGATTGAATTTTAAGGCCTTACAGAGCAAAAGAATACACAGAAAATATTTCAATTATTTGCAGATCAAGCAGAGTTCCCTCTTATTTCTTCCCCTTATTTCTCCCAATTCCCCTTTTTATCAACATAATTCCCTTCTATTTTTCCCTCTTTGTTAAATTCCCTTTCTAATATGCGCACTTGTAGATATCAAAAAACATTGTCAGTTTATTTTCAGAGGACAATAATGCCTCCAAAGAAGAAGGATCAGGAGCCATTTAACTCAATGGTCTATCCACATATAGACCTTGAATATATGGCCCTTGATGACAAGGATTTTAAGATACATGAGACACTTTCAAAGTTTGATATTTTTGATGTATACTATTGGTTGGAGGATAAGATTATCGATGAGGTCATTGATATAGGGTCCTGGGACACAAAATTACCATATTATATATTCCCAAAAACCCACAGTTGCCCTGAATTTATTAGGAGGTGTCATGCATGCTATGATATAAATTAGAGGCATGTTTTTACCCCCTCGGGAGAAGTTATTTTTACCATTAGTTCCCAGTCCATCATGAAAATGTTGTAGGCTCATGTTGTTGAAGAAACCACAACTTTTTCCTATGAAACCCTCAGATAATTGTAGCAAAAGTTGGATTTTTCTAGCAGGGCCAAAACACTTGAGTTATTCATGGCTACAGCCACTCTATTGCCCAAGAAAAACCCTCCCTATCCATCTTCTACATTCCCTTATAGGACCTAGCACATAGTCAGTGTCCTTTTCGACTTGTTAAGATATCATTCAGATTAGTGGATAGATGAAGCAATGATAGGTTTCTTTTCCATACTTTCATCAGAGTCTATACCCTCCATTATGTTTTATTTCAGTCAATTACTAGAAGATTCCATTCATGGCCAATTTGTAAAGTTTCACACGGAAGAAGTGTTTAAATACACTTCAGTCATGGTTTATATGTTTGTAATTTTTGAGGAAAACAAGCTCCAATTTACAATGAGAAAAGTGAATGAAGATTCCCAACCTCAATCAGTCATTTTATGGACAACAATTTTGATGAAGGATCATAAATATTACACTTATAGAAGGTTTATTGAATTATTTTTGCATCCAACCATGAGTATCCTCAATAGTATAAGGGAATGAAGGATAAATTAAGACATTAGAAATATCGTGCAGCTGTTAGACCAAGTCATAAGCGGAGACAGGTACTTGTACGAGAACTACATAGATCTTAGAATATATGGATGTGAGTTTCCCCCTTACAAGCTTCCAAAGTTCCTCTCCATGACGATATTTTCCCTTGAGTACATTAGGCAGATGATAAATGCAAATGAAGTACTTTTTGTATCATCTAAAAAGAAGTCTCAGTTTATGATCAAATCCCAAATTGGTCCTTTCATTTTAAATATTATAGCATCAACAGAGGAGGTTGGCCAAATGTTAAAAGTTATGAAGTTTACATATAGTTTTACTTGGTATTGTGACCAATTGGGTATAATCTCTAAGAAAATGGTAGAAAATAAGTCAAATCCTTACATTCACACTCACAAGCCCGAGATTGAGCAATTCATGAACCAGATGGAGTGGGAAGAAAACACCTTTCAGGAAGATGAAGAATAGATAATTTCATATTAAAGCATACAGACCCCTACTCCACAAGAAAATCAGAGTACAAAAGATAAGCAAGACCGAAGAAAACAACAAGAGAAAGAGGCAACAAGAAAAAGGAAAAGAGATGATAAGTCTACTTTGGAGATTGATATATCTAGTAGGGAATTTTAAATGATATATAGAAAGAGAGAAATAATTCATATGGACATAGATCAAAGTAAGGAAATAGAACAACAGACAATCATAACTATCAGAGATTCTCCTATTTCTTCTCCAGTGGGTGACCAAACTATATTTTCTCCTACAACTTCAATTATAGTCCCATTTCAGTAGTAAAGTCTTCAAACACCTGCATCTACTACTGCTACAGGGGAAAAGGAGGAAACCATATATGACAACTTCAGAGAGATAAAGAGGAAAAATGAGATATTGAAGACCAACACCTACAACCAATTTTGGAAGAAGACCACCTGTCCGTAAAGTAGGCTTCTATCAGCCTTTGATTCAGAGAAAGAAAATATGCACATGCCTTTCTTAGGAGCCCATATTTATCTGCCAAAGTCACCTTCTGATTTCAAGCATACAACTCTTGAGTTTAATGTCAATGAAATCCACCCAATAGATCAGATGGAGATGCACAAGCAGACTGGAGAAATGATCTCATCTACCTTGAGTAGCACTACAATGAGCCTGTCTAAATTGCAGGTACCAATGGCTAATATTCAATCACAACTCAATATGTTGAATATTTCTTCTCTTGCCAAGAATAGCAAAATAAAATCCATGGAGGATTTAGTTGTGAAGATTTTATGTGATCCAAAAATTGTAGAGGCAGTAGAGGAGATTCTAAATAAGAGGAATTCACACATAGAAGCCTAAGAAAACATCTTAAAATGTTAGCCACTAAAGACCCTTTGACCAAGGATATAGAGGAAAAAGAAGAACAAAAATAAAATATGATGAAGCTAATAATTGAACGGTTAGCACCACTAAAGAAGATGGAAACAGAAATGGAGAAATTGGTCAAGGAAAAGGAAAAAGCAGTAGAGATGGTCATTATTCCCCTAAAGGTTGTTCATATTATAGTCATCCCTACAACTACATCAAAAACTACAGGTACATTAGATGGTACAGAACATTTGGCTAAAGCCATGGAGAATTTTTCCATCCAAATAGAGGAGATTAAAAAGATGGAAGCACAAATTAATACCTTGAAGGATCAAAAGGTAAGGTCTGACAATGCACATGAAATAGAAATACAAGGAGCCGAAAAATAGATTGAAAGATTTATAAATGCAGAGAATGAAGATTCCATTGGTCACACCATTGGCTAAGAAAAGGAGACCATTTGGACAAGAATAATTGATTCTATGAATGAAATATGCCCTTCTATTCAAATCATATTTGAAAAAAAAGAACTAATTGAAAATATAAATGATGCCATAGCTAAAGCAACCAAGGAGCTTGGGGACATGCCTAACAGAGTAAATAATATCATCAGATTTTAAAATTCAAATAGCAGGTATGAATTGGAGGAATTTTGGGTTGAGGATAGATCATCAACAATTCTAGACGTCAAGAAGGTGCTCACCAAGAAAAGCCTCGTAACACAGTTGGAGGAAAGTGCCACAATTTAGAAGTTGGTGTTAGTAGAGTTTTTAATAAAATCAAGCCATTAACCAAAAGAGGGTTACCTTCATTTTTTGTGATCAATGATAAGCTTATTACTAGGCAAGACTATGCAAAGAAGCTGAAAGACATTGCTAAAGATACAACCAAGTTTTCAGGTCTAAAAGGAGAAATGACTGGAAGAGATTTCCTCAAAGCCATGAGCAACGATATATTCATCCAACGTGAAATTAATCACATTTTTGTGTTGAGGCCAACTTTTGTTAGATTCATGGAGACAGATGAGATATATCAAAAGCTTATGAGGATAAAGATTCCTGATGAGCAGAACTGCGAAAAGGTATTTGAATACCAAGAAGCATGAAAGGCCAGCGTATCAACCAGATCGTCACAACGGTGTATCAATCAAATCAGCTAGCGCATCACCAGATTTGATAATGTGGTAATGACCTTCTCAAAAATAGTTCCAGATGTCAAAGTTATTTCATCGTGTCCGCTTCATGCTAACACTAGTTAAATTTTTCTTATTATTGTAATTAGTAAGATATTTCCTAGTAGATATGACAACCGTTGTAGATTTTTAGTTAAATACTGCATATCTTGTGAGTATCAAGGGTTGGACCCTGGATTTTAAAATTCTATGTTGGAGCATTGTATTTTTTGGAATCTGGAGCATCAGTAATAAAAGACCATTTGCAAGATACTTAAGCTATGTTTATCTGGTAATGTTATTCATTTTTTGTGTTAATGTTTTCCATTTTTTTCTCTCTCAATGCATCATTTAAATCTATTGTAAAACAAAAATCTGAAGATTAATATTTCTTGTCAGAGCACCTTATTTCTGGCTATGTTTATAATATAAATATTTTTCTTCTTATCTCTCGTTAAGAAATTATTAATTACCTTTAAACCATTATTGAATTCATTATTTCTTTCATCCCATAATTCATTATGTTTTAAGATCTGTTAAATGTAGTTAGCTTGCCTTGGGAATTCTCTTAAAAATTTAATGCAACAAACCAGCCTGTTATGACTCCATAGCCCAATGGAACTAGTTTAAATAGATTTACTAATCCAACCAAACAATTAATCAAAAATAAATCTTCACTATTATTATAACTAGCCTAATATCAAATTTATCAAACAAAGCTAAATCTAAAAGAGAGATCCCTCTTTGAGTCTAGGAGAGCTAGATCCTAGCCTCCAAAGTGGTTTTGATGTTGTTCTATATAATTATTCTTTCCAATCTTAAAATTATAGAACGATAACATAGTGGCGACCATATTAGGGATTATTAACTGAAAAACCTGACTTTTCATTCAAATTCAGAAACCTCGGTTAAAGAACATTGTATGATAGAAATATTTCAAATATTTGTTTTCTTTCAATTTTTTAAAATAATCAGTTTTCTTGTGCTTCAGATCTAAATTTTGGCTCCTAAAAATATTTCTACTAGATCCCATGCTTATCGAAATCCTCCTCCTATAGTGGACAATCCTGAGAAAATTTTAAGAAAAACTCCTAGAATCGAGAGCCAAACAAGTAGTAGTTTTTTTCACAGATACAATTCGCTCCTTGAAAAATTTTGCACCTTATAAGACATTCAGTTTGATTTACACTTTGAACAAGGTTTATTCAGGACTAAATTTGGGAATTGGATAGACCAGACAGTATTTGATCCATATATTTTGTAACAAATTCCAATCATGAAATATTATTCACAAATTCAATCCCTTATTCATGTTCTCATGGATTTTGACACTCTCCAAGATTTGGTTACAGATTTTACTTCAAGCTTTGATGACCCTTACCTTAAAAATTCTATAGAACTAATTGCATTGACTATAGAAGCTTCTTCTATTACCTCTCATACTTCACATATTAAATCAACTAGTCCTACTGCTTCTATAATCCCCACCAATTCTTTTAGCCTTCCTCATAAGAGTACTAAAACCTTCACACATACATTTCCTCCCATAAATATTCCACCTTCTTTCATTGTCAACCCACCTCTACCACGTCCACCAATCATGGCAGCCAGATATTCCCCATTGGTGTTGCCAGCACCATTGGCAGCTATTCCACAATATTAGCAGTCTAAAATTACATTATATGATGGAACTGGTCCTATAACTTCCCAGCAACATGTTGACAAAATAATCGACTATTTTGTGTTAGGTAAACATGACTCGGGGTAGAGTCAATGTTGACTAGGGTAGATAGTAGTGGTTTTTGGGGCACATGATTTTGTGCACCCATGGTTTTGGCCCATGGTATTACATGTAATGGAGCCTATAAGAGGCTAGTAATACTTCATTGTAAGGTAGGCCTGGAGGTGAGTAGTGAAGGCTCACTTGGCTGGATTGGCCAGGGTTTTTTGGCCAATGGTTAATGAAATTTCATTGGTTGGGTTTTTCCCCAGATTTGGGGTTTTCTTGGTTAAAAATTGTGTTTATGTTTATGTGATTTGTTGTTGGGTTTTGTATGTGTATTATTCTCTCGGTAAATATTTTATTTCTGCAGTAATTCCTAACAAATGGTATCAGAGCCATATTTGGCTTTAAAGGGACGCTTTTGCAGCCAAGGGTTTTATTGGCCTGTGAATGGAGAAATCAATGCAGCCTTTTGCAGATCTGGCCATACAGAGCATGGTGTTTCTAGGAAATAGGAAATATCCAATTGATTGATTCCATGGGGAATTCCATGGAGGGTTTCTCAATGGATAAAGAGAACAATGGTGCTGCCACAGCTTAGATCTGGCGACTAGCAGTGATAAGAAGTTGGTTCGAGAAATTCAGAGATGAGAGGATGTTTGCACGTGGATTAATTAATTAATGAACCATGTATCTGAAGAGAAATCCTAGAGGACTGGCGGTTACAGAGGCTGGTGACCCATGTAATCCGGTAGATGGGTTCTTTTTATATGGACATTGATTTCATATGTACAAAGAGCAACAATGAAACAAAAAAAATATTATTATAATGGAGTTAATTTTTTACATGTAAATGGGCATACTGCTGTAAGACCTAGTATGGCATGCGTACCCCTAGGTAATCTCTGGTAAAGTCTTGGTTAGACCTAGGTGATAGGGGGGATGTCAAGTTTACAATTACCCTAGGTAAAAATTTGAGGGGGGAAGAGCTAGAGTGAGCGGTGTTGTCTCATTTAGTAGGTTTGGCTGGATTTATTCAATAATCCCCAAGTCAAGTTTAAGGGGGGAATTGTTAGGTAAACATGACTCGAGGTAGAGTCAATGTTGACTAGGGTAGATAGTAGTGGTTTTTGGGGCACATGAGTTTTTGCACCCATGGTTTTGGCCCATGTTATCGCATGTAATGGAGCCTATAAGAGGCTGGGAATAATTCATTGTAAGGTAGGCTTGGAGGTGAGTGGTGAAGGCTCACTTGGTTGGATTGGCCAGGGTTTTTTGGCCAATGTGTAATGAAATTTCATTCATTGGGTTTTTCCCCAGATTTGGGGTTTTCTTGGTTAAACATTGTGTTTATGTTTATGTGATTTGTTGTTGGGTTTTGTATGTGTATTGTTCTCTCGGTAAATATTTTATTTCTGCAGTAATTCCTAACATTTTGATCTTCAAGAGGTAGATGAATAAAGTGCTCATTTAAGAATGTTTTCTCAGAGTCTTAGTGGAGAAGTTAGAAAATGGTTCAAATATTTACTTGCAAACAACATCAATGACATCCCTACATTGCATCAAACATTCCTCAATGGTTGGGAAGTGAAAAAGAACCCTCTTCAAATTTTATATGAATATGAAAACATTAGAAGGGCCCCATCTGAAAGTGTTCAAGATTATTGCACCAGATTCAATAGTTTATATAATGCAATACCTGCTCACATAAAACCACCACAAGTTTTAGCCTTAGTTAATTTTCCGGATGGTTTTGAGTGAGAAATGTCTTATCAGCAAAGAGAAAGAAACTCAGCTACATTATAGGAAATGAAGAGTGATGTAGTGAGTGTAGAGGCCAACCTGATAGCAAAAAGAGCTAGAATGAGAACTAAGAGAAGAGCTTCTATTAGAGAAGAATCTTAAACTTTCACATCTAATGCTAAAATTGACTCATTGGTTAGAACTATGGAGAGAATGATGGAGAGAATCAATCTAAATGAGAGAACTATTCCTAGGGAAAATCAACTAGCTACTTAAAACAAAAATCAAAATTCTAGAAGAAACCCTCCTCAGATAAGACAGAGAAAGAAAAGAGGTCCTGATAAAAAATTTAGACTTCCATCCAAGAGAATTATGTTGATGAGGATGAAGGAGTAGTTGAAAAATTAGAATAAAATTAGATAAATTTGATGGGAATTAATCAACATGACTCTTTTTGTCTCACTCACGAAGAACAAGAACTTTTTTCGTTAACTCAAATAGAGTTAGAATTTGAAGAATCTGATGATTGTAAAAAATGATTTGAAAATGATCTCATGGAAGTTCACAAACATAATAACCTTAGAAGCAAGAAAAACCTTGATAATTCCAATAAGAGGAAGTATGAAAACTATGCTGAAAAGGTCTTTGAATCTAATCTTAACGAGATAGTAGAAAATTCAAAGAGAAGTGTAAACAATTCAGAAAAGAAGAACACAGAAAGAATTACTAGGAGAATAGTTGATGGCCCTGCCAAAACTGCCCAAACTAATATCCCTAATACAAGTCAACAAACTGAAATTACCAAAAAAGTAGAGGCTAAAGGACTAATTTTTCAAATCTACTCAAATTTCAAACACCATTCAGCATTGTGAATGAACTTGCTAAACTGAAAATATCTATTCCTCTCACTGAATTGATAAACAAGAATTTGTATAGGTCTTAGGTCCTAAAGGTACTAAACATAGGGGAAATTATTTATATTGTTAATTTAAATGATGATCATCCTAAAAAAAAAATTGGACCAGAAGTTGATGGTAAACCCCAAGAAGGAGGTGTCCCTCCATTTTATGTGAGCCTCAATGTTCATGAAAACATTATCCATAATGCCATGTTGGATTTAGGTGCATCATATAATATTATGCCAAAATTTGTTATGGATAATCTTGGTCTTGAAATAACTAGACCTTACAAATATTTGTACTCATTTGATTCTAGGAAAGTTAGATGTCTAGGTCTTATCAAAGATCTTTGTGTTACTTTAGCTCAGATACCAACAAAATGTCTAGTTATGGATATAGTAGTAGTTTACATCCCTCCTAAGCATGGCATGATTTTATCATGCTCATGGGGAGAAAAATCGCAAGGGACCCTTCAAATGGATATGACTTATGCCACAATACCAGTGTTTGGTCAACCAAGAAGACTGTATAGGGAAACATCAATGAAGTACATGGTGAGTAGTCAAGAAAAACCACATAAATATCCTTTTTACTTTGTCCATATCGACCTTGACTCCTTCATTCTTTATAATGATGGAGACACTGATTCATAGGTTACCCATGCAGAAAATTATGTTAATGAAAAACATGACAATAAAATACAAATTGTACAACAAGAACCTGAAAATGAACCCCTTTGGAATATGAGTTTTTATGGCTCATGTGGAAAATTAGGCTCAGGAGCAGGTATTTGGGTATATAATGCAAGGAAAAATCATGAACAAGGTCACCCGTACAAACTCAATTTTTAGTGCACAAAAAATATAGTATAATATGAATATTTTCTCTTAGGATTATAATTGCTGAAAAGATTAGGAGCTAAGAGGATTTCTATTAATGGTGATTATGAATTAGTCATAAAACAAATTAAAGGAAAATATTCTACAAAACATCCTAGGTTGAGAGCATACATAAATGATGTACTTGATTTCTTAAGAACATTTGAAGAATATGATCTAGATATTATCCCAAGAAATAAAAATTTCCTAGCAAATGGTTTAGCCTTTTCAGCAAGCACATGTTAGTTGCCTCACCCAAACAGTTAATACACAATAGAGGTTAAACATTGTCCATTTGTGCCTAATAACATGAGATACTGGCAAGTATTTGGTAATGAAAAACAAATTGAAATTTTCTTACAACCAAAGGATGAATTTTAGGATAGCAACATATACCTATATTGTGTAGAAGACAGCCACAATCATGTAAAAATTAGTATAGATAATCATTCTGTTGTTTCTGATGTAAATATGTTAGCAAATAAAAATGTACATAAAACAAAAATATATAAAGACCCAGAAAAGGAGGAATTTGTAGTTCAACTCAAGGATAATATCCTTCCTATATGACTTGTCCCTTTAGAAGAATTGTTTGAATTCAATGACGTAGCCAAAAAACCAAAAATAGAACCAACAGGGACAAACATTGAAGAGTGTAATATAGGCAATGAACAAAGCCCCAAAATGATAAAACTTTCAAAATCATTGCCTATTGTTACAAAAGAAAGGTATATAGCTTTGTTTAAGGAATTCATAGATGTATTTTCTTGGGGCTATGAGGACTTAAAATCTTATGATACTAGCATTATACATTACAAAATTCCAATCAAGGAGGATCAAAAATGTTTTAAACAAAAATTGTGTAGGATAAATCCTATGTTAATACCCTTGGTTGAGAAAGAAATTAAGAAAATGTATGAGTCTAAAATCATACTTCCACTTATATATTCTAAATGGGTATCCAACGTTGTGCCTACAAGAAACAAAACAAGTGAAATCATACTTTGCATTGACTTTAGGAATCTAAATAAAGTATCCCTTAAGGACAACTATCCCTTACCAAAAATGGATAATATATTGCAGAGGGTAGTAGGTTCCAGTAGGATCCCTTTGTTAGATGGATTTTCAAGTTATAATCAATTTTTAGTGTATCCTAATGATCAAGACAAAAAAAAAATTTACTACTCCATGGGGGAATTTTATGTATGTGAAAATGCCCTTTGGATTAATGAACGTTGGTGCCACTTTTCACAGAGTCGTCGACATTGCTTTTTTATATTAAATTGGCCATTTTATTGTGATCTACCTTGATGATATTACTGCATATTTAAAGACTGATGAATACAATTTGGCACATCTAAGAATATTTTTTGATAAATGTAGAAGGTTTTTAATTTCCCTAAATCCCAAGAAAATATTGTTTGGCCTTGAAGAAGGAAAAATTCTTGGCCATATTATTTCTGCAAATGGAATTAGAATTGAGCATAGCAGGATTGAAGGTATACTCAAAATTATTTATCGCAGGAATCCCAAAGAACTTCAATCTTTCATTGGTAAAATAATTTTTTTTAGGGTATTTATACCCAATCTTGTAGAACGTTTGAGAAATATAACTAACATGCTTAGAAAAGATTCATAAATTAAGTAGAAAATTCAAGATAAACAATTTGTTAATCTAGTCAAGAAAGCATTTACGAAAGATCGAGTTCCAATCAGCCCAGATTTTACCAAATACTTCATAATTTTTTCTTTTGCTACTGAACATACTATTGTTGTTGTATTATTGCAAAAAAAGAGTGAAGGACACGAACAACCAATAGCCTTTTTTAGCAAAGCCTTGAGATATGCATATTTAGAATAAAACATCATAAAAAACCAAGTCTTTGCTGTGGTTAAAGCATTAAAGGATTTCAAAGTTTACATTTCACATTCACATATTATTGCTTGTGTGCCTAATGCAGTAGTCAAGGACATTTTAACACAGAATGATCCTGATGGAAAGAGAGGAAAATGGATTATTATTATTTCGGAATCTTGATCCAAAATGGATTTAGTTTTGCCTCCATATAAAAGTCCTCAAATGTATATTAAAATAAGATCAAGTTAAATTACTCGTCGACAGGATTCCAACGGTGCCAATGGCACATAAAACCAAGTTTGTATGACAAAGATATGGCCAGTCAAAGTTTATGGAAAACTAGGGCAAAATGGAAAAATTTCAAAGTCAAAGTCAACAGTGAGGTCAACAGTCAGATCACGTCAGCAGGACACGTGTAATTCCGAGAACACGACACCTATCCCAGGTGATGTCAGCAAATTATTAATGTGTCAAATTGTGATTGGTTGGAATGGGCTGATCTGGGGCTGACACATGGCAGCCCAGATTTTGTCCAACTTGGCCTTATTTCCAAAATTTTGGTGGACAAGGAGGATAGAACCCCTGACCTCTTGGAAGAGCTAAGTTTTTGCTGGAGTCCACATACTGGTCAAGCTATTATGTTGCTTGGAAATTAATGTAAATATATTGTATTTATTATGAATGGATTTGCACAGCCGGAAAAGGTCTGGACGGTCTGGGTCAACCCCACGATCGTCATAGCCTTAACCTTTATTGCAACCATAACATATATTTATGTGCCAACTATACCACCAGAACATTAATGTATTTCCAATGGACGAGATATCACAAATGAGCCAACGGAACTATGTTAAGGTTTTAAACACTACCTCATATTTCAATGTAACAGAAGCATTGTTTATCCGTGCATATATTTGGATATATATCATATGATATATATGATACCATTTATGGTATGAGAACCGCTAGAACTATATAATATGCCACCACCATATGATAAACCTTAACATAAGGTTTTTAATAATCTAGCATTTAAATATTGTTATATATAGCTACAAACCAACGAGAGATGGCCAGAAGGTCGGTCAGGGGTTTTGACTCGCCGACCTCCAAAATAATTTAAATACAACAACTTCAAATCAAGTCTGCAAACTAGTTCATCTATGTGGTTATCCTTGGTATGATAAGTCACGAAATTTCATTTATGCAGCGCATAGAGACAAATCCACTATAACAAGGAGCACGTAGACCGAGGTGGTAATTATGCAGGAAAAAGTGGTTTTGAGTAGACATAAGTGGTTTTGTGTAGGGAAGAGGTGGTTTTTCATTTCTTCAGGGGGTATGGAGGTCACGGTGTTGGAATATCGACAAGATTATACTCATTTTGACCAAAATATCAATATGATCACAATGGCGACGTCAATTTTCTCATTTTATTCTTTGTTTTTGAGCTCATACCCGTAAAATATTTTTGAAGACAAAATAAAGCGGTCAACACTGGAAGTTAAGGACCCAGAGACATAGCTAGGAAGTCTGATGAACTCCATTATTAAATTATTGTTTTTTTAATGTGTTTGACTGTGTTACTTATGATGTTTATGTTATTCACAATATTTTCGATCTATTGAAATAAGTAACATAATCTGCTCACAGATACGTCAATAATACTGTTTTCATAAATACAGATCAAATGGTATAAAAGCATAAGATTAAGTCTTTTAAAGGTTTGACACTTTCATGTGAAGATTGAATGCTTACTAGGTCAAATTCCAAGCGAGGTTAAGGAGAACTTGTTGAAGCAAATCTAGGGATTAGAAGGGTATTTTTACAAAAGAGGATGACGAAAGAAAACATATTGGGAATAGAAGCTCAATTCTTGGACAACTTCATAACAATAAGTGCGATGGTAGAAGAGATGTATAAAGGGTTTAAAAATAACAAAGTTGAAGGCACTTCATCACCTAAACCAGACAAATAATTAGGTGAAAAGTCTCTTTCATTATTTCCACCAACTCCTCCATCATCACCACCATCGTCATAATTGTCCTCTTCTCATAAATCTAGTTCTTCTAAAAAGAAAAAGAGTAAGAAATCCTCTTTGATAAAATTATATGTAAAATTTGATTTGCCAATTTATTATGGTGAACTTAACACTGAAAATATTGATAATTGGATAAGACAAATTGAATTTTATAGCAGGGCACAAAAAGTTGTTTCAAAAAGAAAGAAGATCCAGCTTGCTAGCCTTCGTCTTGGAGGAAATGCACTTTTTTGGTGGGAAGGTAAGGCATAAGAAGATCTTTAAAAACATGGTAAAATCATTTTGACATGGAATGAATTTGTTTCTGCTATTAAAAAAAATATATCTCCTTTGGCTTATATGCAAAAAGATATGATGAGTTGGCAAACATTGCATCAGTTAAAGGGTCAAGGTTTGCAAAGTTATACTAAAGAATTTTGTAAAGGAGCTTTGACACAAGGCATATCATTGGACTCACCAAAAACATTATTGAAATACATAGGTGGCCTACATAGTTATTTGAGTCATACCATATTGATGCTTAATCCGACTAGCTTAGATGATGTATCAGTTCAAGCTACTCATCTAGAAGCTAGGGGTAAAAATGTATCTCATGATGTTGGAGAGTCATATGAATCTACTGAAATCAAGAATAAGGAAAAGAAGAAACAAAAATGGAAGGAAAGGAAAGAAAACAATGTGAAGAAAGAAAATCCTACATGCACTCATTCTAAGAAAGAAGGACATCATGAGGCACATTGCTGGGCACTACATTCAGAATTGAAGCCTAAAAGGTTTGAGAATAAAGAGAGAAAGAATGTTTCTGCTATGCAAAAAGGACTTGGGATCATATTCAGGAGATGAAACAACAATTACAGCTACAATTATAAAAGGTTATCAACTCTAGAGAATGCAGAAATAAAGAAGCACGTACAGGAATTTCTTGATCAAGGGTTTGTTTGACCAAGCACTTCACCATGTGAATCACCTATTGTGTTGGTACGTAAGAAATATGGTTCGTGGAGAATGTTCATTTATTTCCTAGCATTGAATAAGATAACAATAAAGAATTGTTATCCTCTTACTCGCATCGAAGATTTATTATATCAGTCAAAAAATGTAGTTTACTTCACTAAGTTAGACTTGCAAAGCGGCTACCATCAGATCAAAGTTTCAGAACAAGATGTATCGAAGTATTCTTTCAAAATAAATAAACGACTGTATGAATGGATGGTTATGCCTTTCGGCTTGACCAATGCACTAGCTACATTCATGCGTGTGATGAATGATGCTTTTTGACCATTTATATATGATTTAGTAATAGTCTACTTAGATGATATTATTATTTTTAATAATACATGGGATGAACATATAAAGAATGTAAATTAGGTTTTAGATGTATTAAAAAGAGAAAATCTCTATGTAAAACTATCAAAATGTGAATTTGGCAAGACATATTTAAATTATTAGGGTTATATTGTAGGGGGTGGTGAATTGAAGATAGATCCCTCTAAGGTCGAAGTCTTTGTAAATTGGCCTAAGCCCAATACTACGACAGAAGTTAGAAGTTTCTTAGGGGAAGCATAATATTGGATAAAGTTTATTTCTAACTTTTCTTTGATTGCAGCTCCTCTACATGCTTTGGCAAGTGTGAAACAGGTGTTTTAGTGGGGAGGCGAACACCAAGAAACCTTCGACACATTGAAAGAAACGATCAATACAGCACCAGTACTAGCACTACCAGATCTTCAACATCCATTTGAGATTGAGATAGATGCAAGTGAATATGCCATGGGGGAAGTGTTGATGTAGCACATAAAGCCTATATGCTTTCATTTTGAGACATTCACATCAGCAGTAGTTAACTATCCTGCATACGATAAATAATTATATGCATTATTACAGAGTGTTATTTCCATTACATCATGGGGAAAGAAACTGTGATACATACAGATCATCAACTGCTACAATATTTACACTCACAACCTAAATTGCAACAATTAGGACACTATCATTGGATGGGTTTCGTAGAAAAATTTCATCTTGTAATCAGATATAAGAAAGGCATACATAATAAGGTTGTATACATGTTATTAAGGCCAATCATAAATTCATCCATAATTATTAAGAATAATTTAGTCATGCATGAAAGCTATATTGAACAGTATTCTCAATACATAGATTTTAAGGATTTCTATGCAACTTTAAGTCATGGAAGACATGTAGAAGAATCGCATGGCTATAACCATGTGAAACATTCTTCTACTCAGAGATCTCCATTTGAGACTTGTTTTGGTATTGAACCAAAGTCTCCCTTGGATTTTGTCTTTGGCAAAGATATATCAGTTCAAAGATATATCAGTTTATGGAGACATCGACGTGGACAAAGAAACCAATTTCATTGAACAGATCCAATAAATTCACCAGGCGGTATAGGAACAGTTGGGAAAGAGCCAACCAAACTATAAAGTGAGGCATGAAAAGCATCGAGTTGAGCATATTTTTCAAGTTGGTGATCAAGTCTGGTTGTACATTAGCAAAGAAAGACTTCAAGTGGAAGGTAAAAATTTGAAACCAATTAGATATGGTCCTTTCACAATTCTTGACAAAATTGGTGAGAATGTTTTCCACCTAGATATACTAGCTTATATACAAATTTATTCTGTCGTAAATGTGGAAATAATGTGATTGTATGAACCTTCATTGATTGAAGATCCAAAAGAGAAAAGTGAGGTACCTTCCATCAAATATTTTTCACCAGAGTATCTCAACGAGTTCCAGGAGGACACAATTCTCAGCAGGAGGATAATGACTTCATGACAAGGAGAAGTTGAGAATTTTCGAGTTGGACTTAAACATAAAAATCCAAGTAAAGCATGATGGATAGAAATTGGAAAACTGAAGGAAAAATATCCTCACTTACTCGACATCTAAAACCAACTTTTGGTGCTCCAAAAGCTTCCATTGGGAAGGAGTGATCCAAAAAGGATTCAATTTTTTCTCGAGATCATATTCTTCAAATGAAAATTAAAATAGGATCAAGTTGAAGTACTAGTCAATAGGATTCCAATAGTGAAAACGGCACATAAAACTGAGCTCATATGAAAAATATATGGCCAGTCAAAGTTTATGGCAAACTAGGGAAAAATGGAAGAAAGTCAAAGTCAAAGTCAACGATCAATGGTCAGGTCAACTGTCAAATGACATCAGCAAGACATGTGTCATCCTGGGAACACACCACTTGTCTAATGTGATGTCAGTAGATCAGTGATGTGTCAGATTGTGATTGGTTGGAATGGGCTAATCCGAGGTTGACACATGGCAGCCCAGATTTCAGATTTTGCCCAATTTGGCCTTATTTCCAAAATTTTGGGGGTCAAGGAGGATCGAATCCCTGACCTTATGGAAAGGCTGAGTTTTCACTGAATTCCACATATTGGTCGAGATATTATTTTTCTTGGCAATGAACGTAAATATATTGTATTTATTATGAACATATTTGCACCACCGGAAAATGTCCGAATGGTCGGGGTCAACCCCACGACGGCCAAAGCCATAACCTTTATTGCAACCATAGCATTTATTTATGTGCAAAATATACCACCGGAACATTAATTTATTTCAAATGTATGGGATATCACAAACAAACCAATGGAACTATGTTAAGGGTTTAAATGCCAGCGCATATTTCAATGTAATAGAACCATAGTTTATCTGTGCATATATTTGGATATATACCATATGATATATATGATTTCATATATGGTATGAGAACTACCAGAACTATATAATATTCCACCACCGTATGATAAACATTATCATAAGTTTTTTAATGTGACATTGAAATATTGTTATATATAGTTGCAAATCGACGGGAGATGGGCAGAAGGTTGGGCGGGGGTTTTGACCCGCCTACCTCCAAAAATATATTAAATACAACGAATTTAAATCAAGTCCACATCCTAGTTAACCTATGCAGTGACGCTTGGTAAGGAAAGGCACAAAATTTCATTTATGCAGCGCGCAAAGACAAATATGGCAGAACCAGGAGCGCACAGACTAAGGTGGTAATTTTCCAATCAGAAGTTGTAATATCCCCAAATTGGGACTGCTAGCAAGGCATGCCTGAAAAACACATTTTTCAGGAATGTATGTTACAGAATTGGGAACGAGCACTTGGATCCCTTAGATCTAACAATATAAGGCCTGAATCCAAGAGGGATTCAAAAACGGGTCCTCCTAGGTGGGTTAAATAGGCCTCCCCACACCTAGTGCAGCTAGAAAATGCCCAAGGCAGGGACTGCAACAATGCAAAAACAACACTGCTGGAAAATAATGCAGTTCAGCCCAATGTTTGTAGGAGATCAATATGGAGGTTCATATTTCATCTATACATCAGCAAAATAGATTTACAAAGTAACTTATACAATGTATAATAGAAAGGAGAAGGTTATATATGAAGAAACCCTCAAAATGAGGTGTTATGACCACAAGAAATGTCTGAATAAGCTTGACAATGTTATTTTCATTGGCTGAAGAAGAAGTATGTTACAACTTAGAGCTAGAGAAGATCTACATAAAAATCTATAGATCCATTTTAGATCTGTATACATGAAACGCTCCTTTATACACTCCCCTTGGGGATTTCAGAAAAACATGAATAACAGTGAGTAGATCTGAGATCTAAGTTACAGATCTACAGTAATATTCAAAAAATTTATTAAGCATATGAAGTAAATCAAATCATATCTAAACTAAGATGGATTGGATGGCCAATCCACAAATCACCATAGTGAAAGGAAGAATCCAATCACCAGAGATCTCTCCTCCAAGATGATGCCAAAACTCCCTGCAACTATGCTCTTGAAAATAACGTAGTATAGGAAAAGTGAATGCACTGTAGAATATGAGAATTATCTGGCCTAATTCCAAGATATGGATATGAAGCTCCAAGGGTCTAGGACACTCTTTTCAAAAGGATAAAATACTTCCCAGTGAAAAGGGGTGTTATAGATGCATAGATCTGGAAAGATCTATCCTCCACTTGCTGCAGCTCACAAGGACAACCCAGTCCTAAATAAGATCAGTGTTGTAGGTGCAAGGTGAAGCTTGGTCAACTACCAGATAGTGGAAAAGACAAACAAGGCTCCTCCAGGAGCTTCTCAAGGAAGGAGGTGGGATTCCCGCTCAGGAACACCCAATGCTAAACAACATTATTCTCAGCTAAAAAACTAGAGAATGATATATGTCTAACCAGACAATATTTTTAGAAAATGATTATCATCAAAAACCCTCTCACACTACTGTCCTCTTCCTTTTATGAGACTAAAGCCTTGTCAAATGCAAAACCACTTCAATGAGTTAGCTCCTTTTACATGTGGAGCCTCCATCTAAAACTGCATTGTGCATCCATAAGGTACATTGCATCTAGACTGTGATGTAGATTTGGTCATGGTTGACCGAGTCTCATAGCTCAAACCCATTCACACATGCAAGTTTTTTTTTTACATGGCCTATATTTATCTTTGTTCATATGTGCATTGATTTTATTTAAGATTCACTCCTCAAATATAAAAGTTGTTTACCTAGTCAAACTTGACTTTGTCCACATGGAAAATGTCTCTTTTCACACATGAGGGTGTGAAAAGTAGCTTCTATAATGATCCCATCCCATACCAAGATGAATTTTATGCTGATTTAAATGAAGTACGGGTCTCCATCCCCATTTATTCATCTTCTGAGTGCAAAAATCAAAATTCAATATTCCCATTAGCTACATGCTAATGTAGGAATATTATAGTCCTCCCCTCCCAAATGTTGGTTGTCCTCAAGCAACTGCGAGGATAGACTGAAGAGTTTCCTCCCAAGGCATGGAGACTAAAATGTATTGGGAAAATATCTTTCCCCAAGTGGAACCTCCATCCCCAAGCAATCATCAATAAAAAATGGGTCATCCTCCAACATGGCAACTCATGAAAGATCTCCTCCACCCTTAGCTCCTGCAATGTGGGTGTGTTGAATAACTGAACAAGGTAGACCAAATGGCCTCCCCCACGCTATCTTTCTCTCCACTCATATTAAGTGTATATAACATGTTGATTTGTGGCTACAATAAGGTTTCCCTCAAGTGGCAAGAGGAAGAATACATCTCCGAATATCCTCTCTCCCGTGTCATGAATCATGCTAGCCCAAATCATCCCATCCAAAATGAATGGCACATCATCACCATTTGGCATCCAAATCAGAAAAATGTTGAAGGTTACATGATACCAATGGTCTATCAAGTGGATACAGTGCACTTTTCCCAACTGCTACTTGAGACATAACGCATAACTTAAGGAAATATGAGCCTTTGGGTAGTGGCCGTACTGACCCAAAAGTAGCCAGTGCAGCCATGCTTCTTGCTGGTCTGTATCATGGATCTGCAAGTGCTTTAGAAACCTCTCTCTCCATAATATCATCCACTCATCCTAATGTGGGCGATGGATTTCATTATGTAAATACTTGGTATCCTCTAATGGTAGGACACCAACCTCCTACATTCTTTGAAGAACCTTGCACCTTATAAAATGTTGAAGTGAACCTCCAATGGGATCTCTTGATGAGACCTCTTCCTCATGCATGGCCTTCCAAAACCACCGGGGTCTTATATCTGATGCAAGTAGAATTCTCCCTTTGAGTTGTGGCATGCTCATTGAGAGAGTGTCATCTAGAGAGGAGAAAAATTTTCTCATCTCAAGATGTCTACCCTCTGACATCTCTTCCTCCATGGCTTCCTGAATGAACCTGACATCTGAATCTTCCCATGAGGAATGGGTGCTTCTTTCTTCACTGCCGCTCTTGGACAACGTAGTGAACTATTGCTACTCTAAATTAGTAGTAAGTGATGATCCTAGGTCATGCAAAAACATATTTCCACAATCTTCTAAAATATTTTCTACAATAATAGAAAGTGGAAATGCAATCATACCTTGGTGGGCTTTGGGAACACCTTGCATGGCTGCAAGAGTTCTTTCTTCCACTGTGTTGACTCCCTCAAATGTTGTTGTTAAAGGCTGCTCCTCCAAGGTTGTGACAGTGCTGATACAAGTATTCTCAAGAGAATGGTGAGGATTTTTCTTCCTCTGATCTCTCTTTGTAAAATCCCTTGATCACCCTTTGAGTGAAATCTTCCACAGAAGATACTTTTGCATGTCTCACATTGCTGAACCACCAATTTCTTACTTCACCCTTCAGGTGTAGTGCTGCAATCTCCAATGCTTCTTTCTCTACCACTGGATGTAGTAGGAAGAATGCACCGAGTCTTCTTGCCCAAGCTTTGGTTGCAGATGTCACATCAATAGTGGACAATAGAAACCTAATTCCCCTTATTTCTCCCTTGTTGCAAGGTCTCCTCTCTTCCTCCAATTGAATGAACTGTGGAAAGGTTAGAGTCTCCTTGAAGGATCTAGGTCGAGACTTGTACTCAACAAGGTACCCACTCAGAGTCTGATGATCCAAGTGTCTTCCATGCTTCTTGTCTTCTTCTTTGTGAGAGTAGGAAGTGCATGGTCCTTCCTCTTCACCTTCTTCTATCTGCTTAACATCCTTGGAGAAGCTCTTCCTAGATCTGAAAACTGATGAGAGCAAGATCATTCATTTTATCATCTTGACCTCTGTCCTGAGACTCATAGGATAAGACAAGATTTTCTCTGATACCACTGTAATATCCCCAAATTGGGACTCCTAGCAAGGCATGCATGAAAAACACGTTTTTTAGGAATGTATACTCTGAGGATTAGAGGCTCCAGCCTTGGATCCCTTAGATTTGAAAATCTAAGACCTGAATCCAAAATGGATTCAAAAACAAGTCCTCCTAGGTCGGTTAAACAGGTTCGCCTACACCTAGTGTAGCTAGAAAATGTCCAAAGCAGGGACTGCAGTAATGCAAAAATAATATTGTTGGAAATAACGTAGTTTAGACCAATGTTTGTAGGAGATCAATATGGAGGCTCATATTTCAGCTACACATCAGCGAAATAGATTTACAAAGCGACTTATACAATGTATAATAGAAAGGAGAAGGTTATAAAAGAAGAAAACCTCAAAATGAGGATCTACAACCACATGAAATGTCTGAATAAGCTTGACATCGTTATTTTCATTGGCTGAAGTAGTAGTATATTACAACTCATATATAAAGCATATCTGTATACAAAATGATAGATCCATTTAATATATGTATACAAGAAAGACTCCTTTATACAATCCGCTTGGGGATTTCAGCAAAACATGAATAATAGTGAGTAGATCTAAGATCTAAGTTACAGATATATAGTAATATTCAGAAAAAATCTGAAGCATATGAATTACAACAGATCAGATCTGAAATAACATGGATTGGATGGCCAATCCATGGATCACCACAGTGTGAGGAAGAATCCAATCACTAGAGATCTCTCCTCCAAGATGATGCCAAAACTCCCTGCAACTCTGCTCTTGCAAATAATGCAGTACATGGAAAGTGACTTCATTGTAGACTATGAGAATTCTTTGGCCTAATGCAAAGATATGGATCTGAAAATCCAAGGTTATAGGACACTCTTGTCAAAGGGATAGAAGACTTCCCCAGTGAAAAGGGGTGGTAAAGATGCATAGATATGGAAAGATCTATCCTCCACTTACTACAGCTCACAAGGACAACCCAATACCAAACAGGATCAGCACTGTAGGTGCAAGGTGAAGCTTGGCCAACTGCCAGATAGTGGACAAGACAAAAAAGGCTCCTCCAAGAGCTGCTCAAGGAAGGAGGTGGGATTATCGCTTAGGAACACTCAATGCTAAACATCATTATTCTCAGCTAAACAACTAGAGAATGATATATGTCTAACCATACAATATATTCAGAAAATGATTATCATCAACAACCCTCTCATGCTTCTCTCCTCTTCATTTTATAATACAAAAGCCTTGTCAAAGCCTAAACCACTTCAATGAGTTAGCTCCTTTCCCATGTGGAGACTCCATCTAAAACTGCGTTGTGCATCCATGAGGTACATTGCATCTAGACTATGCTATAGATTTGGTCATGGTTGACCCATTCTCATCGCTCAAACCCATTCACACATGCAATTGTTTTGTTTACATGGCCTAGCTTTATCTTTGTTCATATGTGCATTAATTTTATCTAATATTCACTCCTCAAATATAAAAGTTATTGACCTAGTCAAACACAACTTTGTCCACATGTGAAAAGTCTCTTTTCACACATGAGGGTGTGAAATCCAGCTTCTAGAATGATCCCCTTCCATACCAAGAGGGATTTTATGTTGATTTAAATGAATTATGGGTCTCCTTCCCCATTTATTCATCTTCTGAGAGCAAAAATCAAAATTCAATATTCCCATTAGTTACATGCTAATGTAGGAATATTACAATCCTCCCCTCCTAAATGTTGCTTGTCCTCAAGAAACTGCAAGGATAGACTAAAGAGTTTCCTCCCAAGGCATGGAGACTGAAAGGTATTGGGAAAATATCTTTCCCCAAGTGGATCCTCCATCCCCAAGCAATCATCCATACAAAATGAGTCACCCTCCAACATGGCAACTCATGAAAGATCTCCTCCACCCTTAGCTCCTGCAATGTGCGTGGGCTCAATAACTGAACAAGGTAGACCAAATTGCCTACCCCACATTGTCTTTCTCTCCAATAATAGTAAGTGTAGAGAGCATGCTAATTTGTGGCTGCAAGAAGGTTTCCATCAAGTGGCAAGAGGAAAAATATATCTCCAAAGATCCTCTCTCCCGTGCCATGAATCATGCTAGCCCAAATCATCCCATCCAAAATGAATGGCACATCATCACCATTTGGCATCCAAATTAGAAATTTTTTTAAGGTTACATGATACCAATGGTCTATCAAGTGGATACAGCACAATTTTCCCAACTGCTGCTTGATAATATCATGTGGCAAGTTGTCCTCCAACAAAGTACTAGCCTTGCATCAGTGTTCATCTACTATATGGTAGTAAGCAGCTATATATATCAGTTGTACATGATCAAAATAACAAGACACTTGCCCAAAGTCATGTATAGATGGGTTATTATAATCACAAAGGTTGGCCCTAAAGTGACCATGTAACCCAGGAATAATCTTGCTCTTATGTAGAGAAATGCACTGTCCATGAATGGTGAAAGGATACAAATACTCAATGGAACAATCAGTAAGTATAGAAATGTATCTTTTACCATGCATAATGAGTAAACTAAAAGTGAGGTCCATGGATGAGCTCTCCCATGAGAATATCCTCATGAAAATATACAAAAGGGATGGATTCATATTCCCCTTGGAATACCCTATCAAAATATACTTACCCCCAAGTGACAACGTTGTTGGCCTTAGTGTTAAGGCTCTTGTCACTCCATGACTTCTCTCTTTGACATCCCACATGCCAAAGGAATCCACCAATATGCTGCTATGTGAGAATCTCTTCCTCCTATGTGGAAGCCTTTCGTTATCCTCTAATGCTGAAGGGTAGCCTCTTTGCACCTTGAATGTGCCATAAACTCCTCCTAAAATATCATGATGAGTATGGAGATATTTCAGCCCATATTCTCCCAATAGTAACACAGAAACAAGGACTCTTTCTACCTTCTCGCATTATCAAAATGCAGATCATGGAGCAATAATATAATGATGGACATGTGAGATGTCTCATCAACAGAGTACAAACCAGCTCCCTTATACATCATGGGGAGGTTATCCTTCCTCCCAAACAATTTACATACATGAAATACATCTCAAACATAAATACATGGGAATATATATGACATATCTCAGACAAAGATAAATACGTGGAATGATGTCATTTTTCTCTTCTAAATAGCCACAACAACCATGTCTTCTTCTTATACATCCTATAATTGAGACATAAGGCATGATTTAAGGAAATATGAACCTTTGGGTAGTGGATATACTCACCCAAAAGCAGCCAGTGCAGCCATGCTTCTTGATGACTTCTATCATGGATCTGCAAGTGGTTTGGAAACCTATTGCTCCATACTGTCATCCACTCATCCCAATGTGGGTAATGGATCTCATTCTTTAAATACTTGGTATCCTCCTGTTAGTGTCAGTCTAGTCATACTGCCATCAGTGATAAAAACTACTCTTTTTGCATTTTCATATTAGGAGTCCCATAATAATCAATTTCACCATTCTGTTAGGTCATGGATTCACTGATGGTACTAATTTTTATCAGTTGTCCCTCATCAGGTACCTTCTGATTTTCCTTTCTATGGTCTTTAGTCATTTGTCACTTTCATTCTCAAAATCATGTCAGTAGGTCATAGGATGGGTCTCATTAGTTTCTAGTGTCTCACCATGGTCAAATTAGTGAGTCAAGTATCAATAATATCAGCAAGGTCATGAGGATGCTAATAAGCTCAAAGTCACAACACCAGAAAGAAATCAAAGAGACATTTATATTCATCTTGATGTAATTTTCACCTCAAAACCATGTTTTTAGGTGAAAACATGATATTTTTCCTTTACTATCATTTATTATGTAATTTCATATCATAATATGTAATAAGTCATAATTTAGAAGCTGTCATCTCCAAAAAAGTAATGTTCTAGCCTTCATAGAAGTTTTTTGTAGCATGTTTAGTGCCAAATCATCTTCAAAGTAGATCCATCAGAAAGAGCCCGGAAAGATCTTTCCAACGGTATACTACACTCTCAAAACTGACTTCTGAATTGAATTTTATGCTTAAGTGAAGTAAAAGCCCTCTATTCCCTAAGTCCCCCCTATTTCCCCTTTTTTTCCTTTTAACTTTATGTTTAAAGGTTTTGATTTTCCCTTTAAAAATCCCTTTTCGCCCCTTCGATTATAAAATCGCATTATAAATTACTTTTTAAAAATATATATGCGATTTTATTATTAAACCACTTCCCCTCCATAACCCATTGGACTCTATAATAAAAAGTTCCATATTATAAAGCCCCTGCCCCTTTAACCACTTCCCCTTTTTCCTTCCTCGCCAATCATATAATAAAACTTTATAATATAAAGTTTCAAATCGCAATCGCAAAAGTTTTCAAGTTGCAATCACAACTTTTATATGGTACGTTCCGATCAGTCCATCGCAAAACTTGCTATGCGATTGATTGCATCGACCTCCGACTGATCCCTCTGATCCTCGATCCCCCGATCACAAGTCTCCTCCTGATCATCTGATCACAAGTCTCCTCCCAATCCCCCGATTGTGAGTCTTTCCTCCGATTGATCGCAAGTCCTTCCTTCCTAATACTTCGATCGCAATTCCTTCCGACTGTTTTATCCCTCCGATTGGTCGCATCGCAAGTTTTGCGATTGCGATTACCCCCGATCTCTGATTGCGATTGACTCACGGGCCCCACCATACGGTCTATCTTCCCATTCATAAAAAAAAGGCCCTTTCCTTTTTTAAACCTAAAAATTTTAGTTTTTAAAATTATATACAAAGGGTTCTCCCCATCGCATTAGAAACTTTTGTTTCGTCGTTTCATATAACATCCCCTCTCATTTTTGATCCCCGATTGCGATTGATCGCACATCGCAAATCGAAATTGGCGATTCCAAATATGTGATACACCCACCCTCATCCCCGATTGCGATTACGATTAAACCCTGGTCCCACCATATGGTTCCTCCGCCCATTCATTACAAAACAACTTTTCCTTTTATAAGGGTTTAAATTTCATTTGTTTTGTTTATTATAAAGGCCTCTCCCCAATCACATTGCAAATATGTTATTTTGTGTTATATATCACTCCGTCGGTTCATTCTGATTGCGATTATTGTTATATGATATCTCTCCGCTCCTGCTCTGACTCCAATTGCGATTTATATGCGGGTCCCGCCTCCTCTCCCTTCCTTTTCCAATCTAAAATACATTTTTCCCTTCACAAAGTATGGAATTTCATTCTGTCTTCTTTCAACGGCAGTTTATTAAAAAGTCAAGGAATAGTGGAAAGTAAAGGAAAAATTGGCTGGCAGTGAGTTTAAAATAAATATGGTTACAATAGCAGCAAAATAGGATATCTGTTCACCAGATTACCTATTTTCATTTATGCAGCCTAAATAGCAAAATATTCAAAGCAGACAATGTGGATGTTGTCCCTTACTTTCAGGGGCAAATTATTGTATTACTTTCTATGATTGTATTTCAGTTGTTAGAACAGCTCCCTTTTTTGTGGATCTGTGTTCCCACATTTCAGCCTATTTATTGTAATTGTAAATGATTTGTAAGAATTCTAAGTCTCAGAAAGTAGGGGAATAGTGTGGAAGAATCATCAATGCGCTACATTGTACAGTTTGACAGTAATTAATAAGAGATGCAGCTCTGATTTGTGGGATCCATGTGGTATGAGAGTTACAAGTTGTTTGTTTCCTTTGTTTCGTATGTGAATTGTTATGTGTTTCATTCATCCATAAACATTTCCTTTTGAATGTTTTCAAGATAGAAAGGTAGAATCCATTTTACATGCTCTGCCTTGGGAAATCATTCATGCTCTGTGTTTTTTTTTTTTTTTTTGAAAAGGATCCATCTATTGTGCCCTTTTCAGCTCCTCACCAATATTTCCTTCCCATCCTTATTAAACCTTAAATGTTAATTTTCCTACCTATATTGCCCCATGAAATATCCTGTGTCCTGATTTAATTCCTGGTTTCAAGTGTCTCTATATCCCGCACATCCCTAAAAATTTATTCATTAATTCTATTAAAACTTTTCCATCATTTTTATCTAGCCTAATATCAGTCCATTTATTGTGTTCCATCGAATATTATTTTATGGAGAGATCCCTCTCCTCTCCTTGTAGGGCTAGCTACAAGGCTAAGCGTGGTTTAATTTCTTAGCCTGTTTTTCCTTTGCAGCCTGAGGTCCAATTCAGGTGCTAACATCTTTGGCGACTCACACTGGGGAGTAATTTATTTGAAACAGTAAAGCATATCCTCCCCGGTAAAGGATGACAAATTTTAGATCTGAATATTGATGGTGAACAACAATCAGATGCATATAAAGGCTGAAAAAATTCACCTCGCGACTCCATTCACTGAAAGATCTAGAAAATCAAATGCTTCATGGTGACTCCACTGCAGGAAGATCAGTAGCTTTAAGATCTTTGTTTTAAGATGGAATGTATTGTAAGAAGGTATGCTCCCATCAGTTGAGATCATATTCCAGGTTTCCCAAATAAAATGCCCAAGGTGGATTGGCTTCAGAATTTTCCTATGTTCAGAAATGTGGAAGGTAATGACGCTGCTCTTCATCTGGTGAAATTTCACATTCATGTGCATAAATTAAAGATCGATTTTCCTGAAGACTGTTTGATGAAAATGTTTATGGCTACTCTGGAAGATGAAGCTCGATCTTGGTATGAAAGTTTGCCACCTGGTTGTATTTATTGTTTAAAATATTTTCATACCATATTCTTTGAAAGGTACAGAGAATCTTGTCCGTCTTTAATGTTAGTTCAGAACTGTTGCAAATATGTTAACAGTTTCATTGAAAATCTTGAGAATTTTTATGGAGACGATGAATTCATGGATGAAGAAATCATGGAATCGCTCTATGAAAATCCATTTCAGCAGCACACAGAAATCTTTGAGGATACTTATCAAGATCGGCAGGTTGAATATCTTTGTACAGCTAAAAATGATGAAAGAAGAGGTTTTATTTCGAATTTGATTGAAATAAAGGATGAGATGCCGCTAAAGGGTGTTCTAGTCTTACATAGTGATAAAGTTAAGCCAGATCTAGAGTTAAAATGTGATGAGGAAGAATACGTTCTACTAGACCCCATAAAAGAGAGTTATATTGTTGAGGCCGCCTCCAATGAAGAAAACAAAGTTATAGACCTGAGTGTTCTTGTTCCATCATAAAAGAGTCTTCACGAGGGGGTAATCCATTCCCTCAACGAAAAACAAGACGAGATCTTTGTTCAAGTAAGTGAAAGAGTTTCTTTGGATGATATGGTAGACGATAGAAATGATAGTGTTGGATCTCAAGAACCATCTGAAGTTTCTTCTCTTATGATTGATGAATATGATGAGAAACATGACAATCTGGTTGTCATATCATATGAAGATGACCAACAATATATTCAGATTACAGAAGATCAGAGCGTTCAGGACTGCCATTCAGATTCTTCTTCCTATGTCTCATGTTTTGAAATGTTTTTTCAAGAGGAAATTTGCTCATCTACTTGTTCAGAATTTTTTGAAGACCAGGAACACACTCTTACTGAGGTACATTGTGAAGGAAGATCATAATAAAGAGAAAAAGACACCTTGTTTCTTCAGCAGGAGGTAAATCTTCATGTTTTTCAAGATCCAGTGGCAAATTTATTGCAGTCAGCAGTGAAGGTAATTATTGCAGTATTTAGTGATGAAGGAGATCATGGCCAACCATGCTTTTGGATGCCCAGTTGAAAGTCTCTATTGTTGACCAGAGGATATGATCAGGAGAATCAATCAAGGAGGCATCTGCTTGAATGGTTACATTGGCATTTTGATATAGCATGACGACACATTGGCCTTCCAGAAACATAGGTGGTTATCATCAAGATTTGAAACCTCAAGTCTTGGTCATATACTGCCATCAAGCTTTAAATGTTAAGTTTTGTTTAGGTTAGCTTTGATTCAATTTTGAGTCAGTTTGTTGGGTCAAGTTTCTTTCAGTATTCAGTTTGGTTTTTAGCTATTGACTCCATGCCCAATGGATAAGGCTACTTGGTCTACGGTGTTCTTGGCACCTCCAAGGAGCTACCATCCCCATTGGAGCCAATGTTATTATCAGTCTAGTCATACTGCCATCAGTGATCAAAACTACCCTTTTTTCATTTGCATATTAGGAGTCCCATGAAAATCAATTTCACCATTCTGTTAGGTCATGGATTCATTGATGGTAGTAATTTTTATCAGTTGTCCCTCATGAGGTACTTGCTGATTTTCCTTTCTATGGTCTTTAGTCATTTTTCACTTTCATTCTCAAAATCATTTCAGTAGGTCATAGGATGGGTCTCATTAGATTCTAGGGTCTCACCATGGTCATATTAGTGAGTCAAGTATCAGTAATATTAGCAAGGTCATGAGGATGCCAATAAGCTCAAAGTCACAGCGCCAAAAATAAATCAAAGAGACATTATTCATCTTGATGTAATTTTCACCTCAAAACCATGTTTTGAGGTCAAAACGTGATATTTTTCCTTTAATATCATTTATTATGTAATTTCATATCATCATATGTAATAAGTCACAAAACAGAAGCTGTCATATCCAGAAAAGTAATGTTCCTACCTTCAGAGAAGTTTCCTGTAGCATGTTCAGTGCTGGATTATATTTAAAGAAAATCCATTAGAAAGAGCCCGGAAAGAGCTTTCCAATGGTATACTACACTCTCAAAACTGACTTCTGAATTGAATTTTATGCTTAAGTGAAGTAAAAGCCCTCTATTCCCTAAGTCCCCCCTATTTCCCCTTTTTTTCCTCTCAACTTTATGTTTAAATGTTTTGATTTTCCCTTTAAAAATCCCTTTTCCCCCCCTCCAATTATAAAATTGCATTATAAATTACTTTTTAAAAATATATATGCGATTTTATTATTAAACCACTTCCCGTCCATGACCCATTAGACTTTATAATAAAAAGTTCCATACCTGCCCCTTTAACCACTTCCCCTTTTTCCTTCCCCTCAAATATTATAATAAAACTTTATAATATAAAGTTTCAAATCACAATCGCAAAAGTTTTCAAGTTGCAATCGCAACTCTTATATCGTACGTTCTGATCGGTCCATTGCAAAATTTGTGATGTGATTGATCGCGTCAACCTCCGACTGATCCCTCCAATCCTCGATCCCCCGATTGCAAGTCTCCTCCCGATCCCCCGATTGCAAGTGTCCTCTCGATCCCCCGATCGTGAGTCTTTCCTCCGATTTCTCACAAGTCGTTCCTCCCCGATACTTCGATCGCAATTCCTTTCGATTGTTTTACCCCTCCGATTAATCGCATCACAAGTTTTGTGATTGCGATTACCCCCAATCTCTGATTGCGATTGACTCACGGGCCCCACTATACAGTCTATCCGCCCATTTATAAATAAAAGGCCCTTTCCTTTGTTAAACCCGAAAATTTTAGTTTTTAAAATTATATACAAAGGGTTCTCCCCATCGCATCGGAAACTTTTGTTTCGCCATTTCATATAACATCCCCTCTCATTTCCGATCCTCGATTGCGATTGATCACACATCGCAAATCACAGTCGGCGGTTCCAAATATGTGATACACCCGCCCTCATCCCTGATTGCGATTACGATTAAACCCTGATCCCACCATACGGTTCCTCCGCCCATTCATTACAAAATGACTTTTCCTTTTATAAGGGTTTAAATTTCATTTGTTTTGTTTATTATAAAGGCCTCTCCCCAATCGCATCGCAAATATATTATTGTGTGTTATATATCACTCTGCTAGTTCATTCCGATTGTGATTATTGTTATATGATATCTCTTCGCTCTTGCTCCGACTCCGATTGTGATTTTTATGTGGGTCCCGCCTCCTCTCCCTTCCTTTTCCCATCTAAAATACATTTTTCCCTTCACAAAGTATGGAATTTCATTATGTCTTCTTTCAACGGAAGTTTATTAAAAAGTCAGAGAATAGTGGAAAGTAAAGGAAAATTTGGATGACAGTGAGTTTAAAATAATGATGGTTACAACAACAGCAAAATAGGAGATCTTTTCACTAGATTACCTATTTTCATTTATGCAACCTAAACAACAAAATCTTCAAAGCAGACAATGTGATGCTATCCCTTACTTTCAGGGGAAAATTGTTGTATTACTTTCTATGATTGTATTTCAGCTGTTAGAACAACTCCCATTTCTATGGATCTGTGTTCCCACATTTTATCCTATTTATTGTAATTTTAAATCATTGTAGGAAGTCTAAGTCTCAAAAAGTAGGGGAATAGTGTGGAAGAATCATTTCTGCGCTACATTGTACAGTTTGACAGGAATTAATAAGAGATGCAGCTCTGATTTGTGGGATCCATGTGGTATGAGAGTTAGCATTTGTTTCTTTCCTTTATTTCATATGTGAATTGTTATGTGTTTCATTCATCCATAAACATTTCCTTTTGAATGTTTTCAAGATAGAAAGGTAGAATCCATTTTATATGCTCTGCCTTGAGAAATCATTCATGCTCTGTGCTTTTTTTTCTTTTCTTTTTTCTGTTTGAAAAGGATCCATCTATTGTTCCCTTTTCAGCTCCTCACCAGTCTTTCCATCCCATCCTTATTAAACCTTAAATTCTAAGTTTCCTGCCTATATTGCCCCATGAAATATCCTATGTCCTGATTTAATTCCTGGTTTCAACTGTCTCTATATCCCGCACATCCCTGAAAATTTATTCATTCATTCTATTAAACCTTTTCCGTCATTTTTATCTAGCCTAATATTAGTCCATTTATTGTGTTCCATTGAATATTATTTTACGGAGAGAGCCCTCTCCTATCCTTGTAGTGGTAGCTACAAGGCTGAGCGTGGTTTATTCTGTTACCCTGTTTTGCCTTTGCAGCCTGAGGTCCAATTCAAGTGCTAACACCTCACATGGTATAACACCAACCTCCACCAATCTTTGAAGAACCTTTCACCTCAAGAAATGTTGAAGTGCACTTCCAATGGGATCTCCTGATGAGACCTCTTCCTCATGCATGGCCTTCCCAAACCACTGGGGTCTTAAATATGCTACAAATAAAAGTCTTTCTTTAAGGTGTGGCATGCTCATTGAGACAGTGTCATCTAGAGAGGAGAAAAAATTTCTCATCTCAATATGTCTACCCTCTGACATCTCTTCCTCCATGGCTTCCTGAATGAAGCTAACATTTGAATGTTCCCATGAGGAATGGGTCCTTCTTTATTCACTACTACTCTTGGACAGTGCAGTGCAATCTTGTTGCTCTAAATTAGCAGTAAGTGATGATCCTGGCTCATGCAACAATAGATTTCAAAAATCTTCTAAAATATTTGCTGCAATAATAGAAAGTGGAAATGCAATCATAACTTGGTGGGCTTTGGGAACACCTTGCATGGCTGCAAGAGTTCTTTATTCCATTATGTTGGCTCCCTCAAATGTTGATGTTGAAGGCTTATCCTCCATGGTTGTGACAGTGCTGATACAAGTCTTCTCAAGAGATGGTGAAGATTTTTTTTTCCTCTGAACTCTCTTTGTCAAATCTCTTGATAACCCTTTGAGTGAAATTTGCAAAAGAAGATACTTTTTCATGTCTCACATGGCTGAACCACCAATTGCTTGCTTCAAAATTTAGGTGCAGTGCTAAAATTTCCACTACTTCTTTCTCTACCACTAGATGTAGTAGGAAGAATGCACTGAGTCTTCTTGCCCAAGCTTTGGCTGCAGATGTCCCATCAAAAGTGGACAATAGAAACCTATTTCCCTTGATTTCTCCCTTGTTGTAGGGTCTCCTCTCCTCCTCTAGTTGAATGAAATATGGGAAGGATACAGTATCCTTGAAGGCTTTAGGTTGTGACTTGTACTCAACAAGGTAGCCACTCAGAATTTGATGATTCAAGTGTCCTCCATGCTTCTTGTCTTCTTCTTGGTGAGAGTAAGAAGTGCATGGTCCTTCCTCTTCACCTTCTTATATCTGCTTAAACTCCTTGGAGAGGTTCTTCCTGGATCTCATAAATGATGAGATCAAGCTCATTATTTTTATCATCTTGATCTCTGTCTTAAGACTCACAGGCTGAGCCAAGATTATGCTCTGATACCACTGTAATATCCCCAAATTGGGACTGCTAGCAAGGCATGCCTAAAAAATGCATTTTTCAGGAATGTATGCTACAGGATTGGAAACCAGCACTTAGACCCCTTAAATTTGAAAATCTAAGACCTGAATCCAAGAGTGATTCAAAAAAGGTCCTCCTAGGTGGGTTAAACAGGTCTCCCTACATCTAGTGTAGCTAGAAAATGCCGAAGGTAGGGACTACAAAAATGCAAAAACAACAATGTTGGAAAATAAAGCAGTTCAGCCCAATGTTTGTAAGAGATCAATATGGAGGCTCATATTTCAGCTATACATCAGAAAAATATATTTACAAAGTAGATTATAAAATGTATAACAGAAAGGAGAAGGTTATACAAGAAGAAACCCTCAAAATGAGGTGCTACAACCACAAGAAATGTCTGAATAAGCTTGACAACATTATTTTCATTGGCTGGAGTAGCAGTATGTTACAACTCAGATCTAGAGTAGATCTGTATACAAAACGATACATCCATTTCAGACCTGTATACAAGAAAGGTTCCTTTATACACTTCCCTTGGGAATTTCAGTAAAACATGAATAACCATGAGTAGATCTGAGATCTAAGTTACAGATCTATAGTAATATTCAGAAAAACTCTAAATCATATGAATTACAACAGATCAGATCTAAACTAACATGGATTAGATGGCCAATCCATAGATCACCATAGTGAAAGGAAGAATCCGATCACCATAGATCTCTCCTCCAAGATGATGCCAAAACTCCCTGCAACTCTGCTCTTGGAAATAACACAGTGTAGGCAAAGTGACTGCACTTTAGACTCTGAGAATTCTTTGGCCTGATGCTAAGATATGGATCTAAATTTCCAAGGGTCTAGGACACTCTTGTCAAAGGGATAGAAGGCTTCCCCAGTGAAAAGGGGTGCTAGAGATGCATAGATATGGAAATATCTATCCTCCACTTGCTGCAGCTCACAAGGACAACCCAATCCTAAAAAATATTAGCATTGTAGGTGCAAGGTGAAGCTTGGCCAAATTCCAGATAGTGGACAAGAAAAAAAAGGCTCCTCCAAGAGCTGCTCAAGGAAGGAGGTGGGATTCCCGCTTAGGAACACCCAATGCTAAACAACATTATTCTCAGCTAAATAGCTAGAGAATGATATATGTCTAACCAGACAATATATTCAAAAAATTATTATCATCAACAACCCTCTCATGCTACTCTCCTCTTCATTTTATAAGACAAAATGCTTGTCAAACCCTAAACCACTTCAATGAGTTAGCTCCTTCCACATGTGGAGCCTCCATCTTAAACTGTGTTGTTCATCCATGAGGTACATTGCATCTAGACTGCACTGTAGATTTGGTCATGGTTGACCCAGTCTCATAGCTCAAACCCATTCACACATGCAAGTGTTTTGTTTACATGCCCCAAATTTATCTCTTTTCATATGGGCATTGATTTCATTTAAGATTCACTCCTCAAATATGAAAGTTGTTGACCTAGTCAAACTTGACTTTGTCCACATGCAAAAAGTCTCTTTTCACACATGAGGGTGTGAAATCAAGCTTGTAGAATTATCACCTTCCATACCAAGAGGGATTTTATGCCAATTTAAATTAAGTATGTGGCTCCTTACCCATTTATTCATCTTCTGAGTGCAAAGATCAAAATTTAATATTCCCATTAGCTGCGTGCTAATGTAGGAATATTACAGAAGTATTTTTGAGCATGCAGAAGTGGTTTTGTGCAGGGCAGAGGTCGTTTTTCATTTCTCCATGGGGTCTAGAGGTCACATTGGCAGAATATAGGAAATTTCATACTCATTTTGACCGATTTCAAGCTGGTCGCAATGGTGGGGTCCATTTTCTCATTTGAGTCTTTGTTTTTGAGCTCATACCTATAAAATATTTTTGAAGACAAAATAAAGTGGTCAACACTAGAAGCTAAGGACCCGGAGACGTAGCAAGGAAGTCTGGTGAACTTCTTTATTAAATTATTGATGTGCTAATGTGTTTAACTGTGTTTTCATTGCTTATGATGTTTATGTTATTCACAATATTTTCTATCTATTGCACTAAGTAAAATAATTTTCTCACATAGACATCAATATTAATTTCTCATAAATATAGATCAAATATGATTTGGAATAAGACCTACTAAATTTATTAAAGGACAAGGATTAGCGAAATTGATGGCCGAATCTAATTTTCATGCACTAGATATCAACATGGTTTATTCATTCGATGATAAAGAGGAGTTGGCAACTCCACAAATTGATGAAGCATTCTCAATTTCTCCCTGGTATCAAAATATTTTATATGTTTTGTTTAGCTTGAATGCTCCTCATGGTTTGTCCAAAACTAAAGAAATATTTACAAATTTGAAAGCTGTGAAATTCTGTATTCTAGAAAATGTCTTATACTCCAAATATCTTGGAGGTGTGTTGCTCAAATTTTTTCTAAAAGATGATGCAGATAAAGTTATGCAGGAATTCCATGAACATGATTGTGGTGGCCATATTTATTGGAAAACCACTCCTAATAAGATCTCGAGGGTTGGTTTCTACTTGCCTACCCTTTTTCCTGACATGTAACTTCATGCCACAAGAGCCATTTTTTTTAAGGAAAGAGAAAATTGTTGCCCTTTCCATTAAAGCATATTTCTATTGAAAGACCTTTCCAAAAGTGGGGTTTATATTTCATTGGAGAAATCCATCCCCCATCCTCTGCCAAGCATAAGTGGATCCTTACTACCACAAACTGCTTTACTAAATGGATAGAAGCCACTCCTTATATAAATGCTACTGATTGTGTCATTATTAAATTCCCTGAAAAAATATCCTTTCTAGATTTGGTTTTCCTAGAAAAATTATCACTGATAATGCTGCAACCTTCAAGTCCAAGAAAATGGTTTATTTTTTTCATAAGTAACTTTGGGACATTAAAAAACCTGTCAACCTTAGGGTAATGGATTGACTGAATCTTCAAACAAAATTTTGGTGAATATCATAAAAAATATCTTGGAAGAGAGCAAGAAATCATGGCATAACAAGTTGGTAAATGCACTTTGGTCTGATATACTTACTACCTATTGTATCTCAAGAGACAATCCCTTGGTTGTGGTAAGGAATTAGTGCTTAAGACACTTTATAAATATATGTCACAAAACTATAATATTAGATGGTCTCTGTTTAACACCTTTTGAAATTAATTCTTTAATACCCTCAATAATCTAATATAACGAAAGCCTTCACTATGCCATTAACTATTGATATTGAATGAAATGAAAAGAAGAACTAGAAGGGAAAATCAAAATGATATGTTGAGAAACAGAATCTATCAATTTAAATATCAGAATAACTTTATGTAGACAAAATAGTTGGAGTGAAGGAGCGCACATTAAGGTTATTTAACTCACTCTTACAAATGTAAAAAAGAGACCTAGAGCTACATTACTTCACTTCATTCAAAGAAGAATAAACACAGAATGAAACTGGAAAGACATAGCAACATCAACAGGTTGAAGAAACTTTACCTTCTTTCATTAATTTCTAATAAAATTAAGTACAAAATTTGCAGTCCTCTAGAGGTTAAAAACTCGAAACCCTCCTCTTTCTTTCTCATTTGTTTAAATACAATACAAAAACAAATTTTAATTGCTAGAACTACTTGTAACTGTTCGAAATACATAGAACTGTGTAAAATACCTATTACACGGCCATTGAAAACTTCATTACAACATTGATCTTTTAACAAACAGATAAATAAAACTAAAGCATCAATCTATTTGATAAATATGGATTTCGTTGGTTGTCACATCCTGGTTTGCTAGCGTGTCCTTCTGAAATGATGAGATGTCACCAGGTGAATTAGTCATCCATGCTCTGCACTTCTTCTAGATTTCAATGCTGGTTTTGGGAGAATTGATCAACTTGTGATATTATAATCTGAAGTTACTGATCTTGTTGAAAGTATTTCATTCTACAAACAAATCCTTTACCATCCAAAGTAATTGAAAATGCCTCTGTAAGAAATTAACAATTGTAGTTCCTTTCAGGATTGCGGGTTTTTCATGGGTATTATCAATATTACTCTTTGCTAGCACTAATAGTGGCTCATAATAATCCCATGATAGAAGACTGCCTTTGAGATCCCAACATGATGGAAGCCCTGCTCTCGCCCTTTTGTCAAATATGTTATCAAATCTGTTTACAACTTGTTTAATTTCTGTCAACTTCTTCTTCGCTGACTTCCTACAAGAATTTTTCACAATCAACTTATTAATCTATAGAACACACAATTTCCTATATTTAGTTTCATTTTCCTCCATATCCCTATTTTCCCTTGAATTGATGAAATCAGTGAAATTTTTTCCCATAAATATATGTTAAGAGTCTTCTATTTGTCAGCCATAACCAGTTCCTATAAATCTCTGACTATGCTCTTTTCTTCTGACACTATTGTCAAGGCCTCCCAAGCTATTTTCGTGACCTCAATTATTTCATTCCACACAATATCCTTTTCTTATGTTTCCTTTCATATTTTCTTTAAGACTCTTAATTTAATCATAAGCTATCTGGAAATCTGATTTATACTTATTGACTTCTCTTTATTTGGCTTGCATTATTTTAACCATTGTCTCAAGCTCTCTCTAAGTCTTCTTAAGATCAATTTCAACCATTTTCAACTTTGTGCTCAACTCGGTCAATATTGCTACTAGATCATTAGTTAGAGATAACATGACTATGGTGCAAGAATGAGAGTCAATTTAACTTTGCAAGTTCAATACAGACTCCTTTAACTTAGAAATCTACTCCTCTTTCTGCAAAAACTATTGTAAAAGACTCTCTTTTTCATTCTATACATCTTCTACCTATGCTTCTATTGAGTGTTCTCTAGTAGGAAACTTTAACTTCTTCTTCAATACATTTATATCTGACTCAGCACTTTGTAACAACTTCTGTACAGTTTATTTATCACTAGGATCCACTCCAATTTTTACAATTGTCTTCTTTAGCTCTTCATTATGAGTTGAAAGAGCCCTGGAATTAGCCTTCTTCAATTATAACCGTTTGATCACTTTTCCTATCATATTTTCTGCATTATGAGAAACTACACTAGTTTTGGTTAGATCACTAAGAATTAATTGACATGTATGCATATGTAAATTAACTTTGTCAAGTAAAGGGATCTTCCTCACATCAATAGTTAAATTAATAGTTTTAAAATTGTTGGATGACCGCACTGTCAATTCAGGTGGGTGAGAAAAATCAATCTTAAACTGGTCCCTTTCTAAGTCCATAGCAGTCAACAATATAGTTTGGTCAGGAGTAATCTTATACTCATTTTGAGCCTCCATACTAGCTTTCATCTTCTGATTCTTTTCTGCAATTTGAGCAAAAACTTGCTTGATCAAAGGAACTTGATCATGAACATCTCCATGTCTTGAAGGTGAAGTTGGTGCATTCTCAGCATATCCTAATTAAAGGAGGGAATCGGGCTGGGTGTTTGGTATTTCTTTAGTCAATCTAGCCCTTTTCGAAGCTCCATGTTCTTAATATTCATAATCAACAACTTTCTCTTTGCTTCTTTTGCTTAATTTTTCAGAAATGATTGGATTCTGAATTCTGGAACTAACAGATTTTGAAAAACCTTTGTTAGCCAACTCCTCTACTTCAGGTCTAATATCATGAAAAAAAGCAAAGTAACCATTTACAACCCTTCTCTTAGAGATTACCTTGTGAGGATATAGGCCCATTTCTCACCTAGTAATAAGTGTGTGCCTCCTAACATCCTGTTAGCTTCATTTTCTTCTTGCCTCATATTCACTATGAATGGTCTGAGAGACATAGGAAACCTAAACAAATGACCCTTATTCATTGGAACAAAATGTACTTGATCTAAATTCAGACTCTGTCTAATAAAATCTAATGTAAACAATATCATGGGGACAAATATTGGTAATATATAAGGTTCAACCCCAGCTCCATATAATATAATCTATGAATAATCATCATATACAGACCAATCCCCAAACTTACAATTAGCACTTAACTGAAGAAAAACCTAGGCTTTTGGAATAAAACGTGGAGGAGGAACTCCATTCAAAACCTTATAGGTAATTGGCATGAATAAGTATCAAAATAAAACACCTCTCCCTCGTCTGGTTCATTTCTTACCATATCTGTCCAAAATTATATTTAATTTTCAATTATTTGTAATATTTAGCCCCAAATATAAAAATTCTTCTACATTTAGATACAGGAATAAATAAGTGATTAGTGAAGGGAACTAGAAAGAACCGGTAAGGGACAAGCTCATAAGCTGAGTGTTAATAGTCTCTTACCAGTAAGAGGGAATATCTAACACCACTTTAGGCTTCATCATCAAGGAAAATAGCCCAACACTAACCTTTCAATTTGAGCAGCATTCTCCCTTTCAAGTATATTTGATAGAGATTGTATTACTGGCCTAACTTCTGCATCAAAAATATCCAAGGGGAATTCTTTATCATCTGTCAAAAATTGTTTTGTGTACGGCTACAAAAATAATATGACCTTAGTACACTCCTATCCTACAACATTATCATAAAATGCTAGCAATGATTCATCAGTGAACTGGACTCTAACTCGGGATAATAAAGGGCTTGACGAACTAACTGGGTTGTGACCTGATGGACATTCTCCCCTAAACAATTCATCATGAAAAATCTGTTGGGATACAATGTAGAAACTAACCAATGCATAAACTTGGAAAAATATGTGTTTAGGGGACGCATGCAGAAAAAATACCAGAATTTTCCATGGCTAAATAGATGAGGAAACATTTCGCATTCAGAAGAACTCACTGGTAGAAGGGAAAATGTTCAATGATGCATGTAGCATCCCTAATGTCTCGTTCAGTGTCCATGACAGGGATATGGCTAGAAGAGCCTTAAAAATAAGAATTCTTAGCCATGGAATAGTTCAGGGTAGAAGACAATTAAACACAGAGATAGACAAATAGAGTGATTAGGATGACTTCGTGGACAACTGGGAATGAAAATTGATAGGGAAAAGAAAAAATTGAACCCTTGTATAGATGGCGCAGATTTTCAAACATTAATGCAAAGATAATGCTTGATCGGACAAGTAATAGTACCATGATGCGACAGATGAGTTATCTCCTAGTTGGATGCATACATCACTACGGGGGTGCTCTTGGGTACAAAATATCCATCGGGGTTATTCCCCCGAAGTGAATTTTAACCGTTGATCTTGATCGGAAGGCAGTCAGCAGAGTCAAATGCGGAGGCACCTTCTATACCAACTTATGGTTTATTTATGCCCACGAGTTTCCGCTGATCTTCATTAAGTAAAACTTATTTTTATCTTGCCCAACGATTAGCACGGGTGTTAATTGGAATAGATGGTCACACCTTCACATGATTTCCAAAAACATATTAATTGACCAATATACAAAAATGAAATGATTTTCCTGCATATGAAGGATTTACATTTTGTCATATTTTCTATATATATGCTTTTTCTATATTTTCAAAAATGGAATAAATAAAAATTCAAATGAGGCACAACACTACCAAAAAATCAATTGGCATGTCTCCATACCAATTGGTCTATGAAATGGATGTAGTTTTTCCTTCCTCTTTAGGAGTTCTAGTCATGAATATCATTCAGGAGATATAAGTTGAACCGAATGATATACAGATAAGGATCAACCAAGCTATTAAGTTGCAGTAGTCCAGAGAGGAAGTTTATAACAAAACTCAAGTAATTCAAGAATATTTCAAGAATATTTTTTATAAAAGGAAAAAGGAAGATGATTTTAATCTAGGAGAAAAAGTTTTGAACTGGGATTCCAATACAAAAGAGAAAGGTAAGCATGGAAAATTTGACAACCTTTTTCAAGGGCCATACATTATTTATGATTTCATAGGAAACATTGCATATTTCCTTAAGGAACTACATGGAACGGAGATACCTGGAGGTCCTGTCAATGGCAAGATGTTGAAGCATTACTTATCTTAAGAATACAATTTGGTCTTTCATCATTGTAAATACCACAGGTTTACATTTTCTGATTTGAGTAATTCATTAACAAAGGTTGACGCCCATGAAGAAGGCCCTAGGCCTCATTTGATGAGCTGTCATAAAACAGAAAAAGAAATTAGATGAAGACTTTGTAGAAAATGGAGCACTAAATTCTACTGGTCTTATGTTGTTGACACTTCACTTGGAGAAGTGCCATCCCCATATGGAGCCACTGTTAGGGTCCTATAAATTATAGGATCTCAAGGTTATTTCGTATTTCATAAGTTGAAATTTCATATGATGCATGATTTTCAATATTCAAATGATTTCCAAAAAATATGAAAAAGTAAAAAGAAAAGAGGGTATATTGAAAAAATATATAAAGAAAAAAAGGGAAAAGAAAATAAAGAAAACCCAAAAAATAATAATACTGAAAGTGCTACAAATGAAAATGCCAGTACTCATTATATTAGTTTATTCAATCATACAGTTTAAGCATGATTGGACAATTTTAATTTTTTGTTGGATAGGTTAGAAAATAAGGATTTTCCAAACAGTTCAATCTTGACAAATTAGTAGTTAGGTAGAAATGAAATTGACTCAATAGTTTAACCTGAGTCAATGCAAGGAATAAGGGATAGAGTAAGTTAGAGTTTTATAATAAAAAAAGAGATTTGGGTCTGCAAGCCTAAATGCACCCTGCAAAAGAATGACGAGAGAAATGTTAGTATAGTTAAAGGGTAGGTAAAACGAAAGAAAATAAATGTGAAAATACATGAAAGTTATTCCAAAGTGTTCTTCACGGGATTTCTTTTATTTTCATGAATGAAGGAAAAATAAAAAAACAAAGGATATCCTAATTTTCAGGATTAATTTATTTATTTGACATATTCTGTCATATCTTAAAGTCCTAAATTCTGGACTATATACCTCGCTCGACATTTCTTCAGTCGACCCCACCATTCACTCACACATCTTATCAGTGTTAAACTCCCACCACCTTTCATCTCATCTCCGCCCCCCACCATTATATCTGAAGGCCCATAACCTTTTTTGACACCCCCTCATCCTCCAAAAGTTAATTTCGGGTGCAGTGGGCTGGGGGGTCTGAAATGGGTGGCTTCCCAAACTAGCCCATCTGCTACATGTCAGACATACGTATCTTCACACCTATTGGAACGGGGCTCCCTAAGCTACGAATTTTGTATATTTTTTGTATTAATTAGTCTAGGGGTTTTGGGGCGGGTCAAAGCCTTGAACACATTATAAGGGGTCAAAGGGTATACCTAGAGTCCGAAAACCATGATTTTCGGACCACATGATAGCGTAGGCTACATCGATATAAATAGATGAATAGTTTGAGTGTAGAGGTAGGCAAGAATTAAGATTGATGCTACATGAGATATGTTAGATCGGTTTTGTGTTGTTTTGGGTAAGAACTCCTGCTGGATATGTGCATGAAGATCTTTAATCTTGCTATGTGAGGACCCCTCCAGGCTCTGTGTGCGGGCTGGTTTTGGTTGTAAGTGGATCTGAATGTTAATGAATGTGAATTATTGTTAAAGTATCTGTGTGCTATCTAGATTAGTTATGTTTACTACTGAAGCGTATATGTAATGATTGTTTAGCTGCAAATGTATCCGTGTTTTTTCATAAGTATATCTCTGATCTGTTATTAGCTACAATTTTCATTTCTTTGTGATAGTGTTTGGTAATACACACATGGATGTGAATGTACTGATTAGATCTGATAGTTGTGTTATCATTATATT
Organism: Pinus albicaulis; assembly: GCA_034641835.2. Lineage (NCBI taxonomy): Eukaryota > Viridiplantae > Streptophyta > Pinopsida > Pinales > Pinaceae > Pinus > Pinus albicaulis. The sequence continues at coordinate 464,864,353 of CM076573.1, forward strand.
CTGAGTATACTATTACAAGGGCTATCAATAGACTCATTCTAGGTAAACCTAGCAAGTAATCATACATATTTTCCTCACATTACCTACTCTCTCCTAGGGTGTGAAATCCTAGTTCCAACACCCTCCCATAGTACTTCGAGTGAGACCTTGGCCTGCGGAAGTAGGTCATTACCGAAAGGGCTAGTAGTATAGGGGTTTGTTGGAAAAACTTAACCTCCGAACCTGGGTCAGGACCCCTCAAGCCAACAAATGGTTTCATTTCCAGGACCGGGAGCAGTTTTAGAGAGAGATCGGGTGATGCCACAGGGTCCTTCGAGACCTAAGAGGGTGGAAATTGAAGACTGGTTTGAAAGACAGATTTATGAGTTTGTTGTAAAATATAATCGTAGCATGAATTTGATGGCTAAGAAGTGGAAGAACAAGTACATATTCACTGAAGTCTATTAGATTTTCTTTGTAACCTTTGTGCACGAGCTTCAGAAGTGGTTGGAAAGCTTGTATAATTCCAAACGTGCTGGAAGAATGATCAGGTTATGCAGTGGACACTAGAATTAATTCAACGGCTAGAAAGGACAGAAAATACGATCAGCCATATAGTAGATGATTGGGTGGATAACGTGCTGGGAGGATTCATGACAGAATTCGTTTTCGATCAGTTTTTTTCCTACTCTAAGGTAGAGAAGAGGTTCTTTAAGGGTTTTTGGGGTAAGTTCTTGAAAACCTTGCCTTTGTTTATCAAAATGTTACTGTACGAAAAGGGTATCCTGTGCATCCACACTGAGTGAATGACCTATGGTCTGATCGAGAGTATAACACGAAGTGGTAAATACTACTAAACCAATCAAGTAGGGGATAGATCCATATAGAGTCCATTAAGAGAATCGATTGCGCATAGTCCTCCAGCTACATTGCCTTCTAATCAACATAAAGGTAAGAACTCACCCACACCTCCGCCACCATCGGAAGACGATATGGCCATGCACATGAAGCTACCTACCTTTAACGGTGTAGGAGATGAAGATATGGACAAATTTCAGTTTGTATCAGAATCAGTATGGATAGCACAGAATGTAGCTACCGAAACTCTAAATAGAGCACAACTATCGCTCGCCTTTGAAGGAAGGGCCTCAGATCCATCTATTCAAGAGATTAAGACAACGTTAAAACAATAGTTTCAGAAGCCTAAGTCCTACTCACAAATAGTATTTGACTTGAAAGACTTTAAACAGGGACCCACTGAATTAATATGGGAGGTTGATCAACGGTTAAGAAAGGTAATCAAAGATGGGGAATTTCATTCTGATGATAGGCAACACAAGGAATGATTTATCGCTATGTTGCTACCTCACCTATGCGAACCTATGGGACAACAGTCGATTTCAAAGTAAGAGAAGGCCTTAGAAATTGCTATGAAATTAGAAGTTGCACTGAGAGACGATGCTTAGTTTGGGGTAAAATACATCTAGGAACAGATGGAGGTAATGAAATTAGAAACATAGCATTTGCGAAAGGAGCGGGGAAACGAGGCTAGCCTCAACATATGGTGCATAAGATGTAGGGTGTCTGGCCATACCAAGGCTCAGTGTGCTCTACTAGCAGACTACATGCAGGCTGGGGGACCCATCCCATTGCACCCTAAGGAGGTTGCAGGGCCAATTGGGGCAATATTTTGGTGCGCTAATTGTCATGTTGTTGGGCTACATGACACTAACCATTATCCCCATCTTGTTGCTTATTTCCCAGAATTGAAGCAACAATGGTGTCGATTCTGCTTCTCTGTGGGACATGACAAGCATAATTGTCAGACCTATGACTTGATGATAGATCGAGGAAACCTATACAGGATACAGGTTGAACCTTCTTCACCACTATCTCCCTGGAGCAGAGGAGGCTCCCCCATAAGGGGCATGGGAGGGGGAAGGGTTGGAGGCGCAGGTCAAGGAAGAGGAGAATTGAAATGTTACAACTATGGAGAAATAGGGAAATTTGAAAGGGATTGTTTGAACCCTACGAGACAATCTTGCCATTATTGACAACTGGGACATTTGATTGAGGACTGTCCAATTATGATAGCAAAAATGCAGGAAAAAAAATAGACACCTACAAAAAAGGTGAAAAGGGATAAAGCGGAACCACGTGATGAAGGACCAAGTATTAATGTCATAATGCGCAGTTACATGGCTACGAAAGGAGCTGAGGAGAAAGCCGAAGTTGAACCTCTTATCTAGAAAGCAGTTTTCAAACGGGAAGTCTTGGATCTACAGAAGGAAAAGGAAACCTTTGTCACATATCGCAGAGAATTTACTAAGGATGAGTTTCCTATTTCTAAAGCTCTAGCAAACTTGAGAGTAAACGATGAAGTTAAAACATTTCTACAATCTTGTATGAAGTTGCTATGCAGCTAGAAGCCAATAGAAAATTTGCAAGCACTAATAGACAGCTACACAGAGAGAACTAACCCTCTCATCGAAGTGAGGGATGTGCACAAAATGTACAAGAATAAAAAATAAACTGGTTGGGAAATGCGGTTAACAACACAAATTGGCAACTATGAAATGGATTTTGTTATTTTGGACCTAGGATCAGATGTGAACGTATTGCCCAAGAAAACTTGGCAACAGATGGCAGAACCTAAGTTGGAATGGTCTACTATCCAGCTACACATGGCTAACCAACAAAAGATCATTCCATTGGGAAGGTTTTCAAAAATTATGGTAGATATTGGAGGAGTTAAGGTCCATGCGAACTTTGAGGTAATTCAGATTGTCGAATATGCGGACCCTTATCCTGCACTCTTAGGACTGAATTGGGCTATAGATATGAGAGGCATCATCAACCTAAAGAAACTAGGCATGGTGTTTGAGAATGAGGGTAGACGGGTGATAGTCCCACTAGATCTTGTGGAAGGAGAGCGGTATACAGAACCAGTGCACGAAGAAGAGGATGTGGATCACATCTATAAATTAACCGCTCAGGACGAATATTGGATCAATCCTATGACTGATGGTGTGCCTTTTTGGGAGAAGGACAATGAATTATTATATGACTCTGATGGGGAGATCAAAAATTGGCAGAATTAGTTACATGATGTATATGTGCTGTGATGTCTCAGAATTACAAAGGACTTTCGGTGTATCTCCTCAAAGGTAAGTGAACTGCCATACTTTGATGGTTCTGGTAGTGTTAGATAATTTTTGCAAACATTTGAAACTGAAGTCCTAAGGGAGAAAAGGCTATGGGCCCTTAATATAGCCATGCACGCAGACCCTGCAAGGTGGTGGGACATGCATAACAGGGCATTCTAGGATTGGGAAGAATGTCACAATATGATGGTCTTATGGTCTAAACCTCTGGCTCACCTGCGCGTAAAGACTTTCTTGGGGCTAGGGGACCAGTGCGAGCACTTGGCCACATGGATGGAATAATGGGAAGAAATAACTACAGAGGAATGGGTCCATCTGTTTTTTCATGCCTTGGGGACAATCCTGATAGCATGGTATTTAGAAGGATAATTACATCAGCGCACCCGTCATTGGGAAACCCTGAAGGGCGTGTTTGTAGGGAAATTAGTTTTGCTAGGAGGAATGGAGGCACTTGATGAAGATCTGTAGAATATTGATTCCTTAGTATTTGATGAATCACACCCTTGTGTAGCACATGGGGCAGAAACATGGGAAACACAGATGCACGATATTGTCAACTGCCACAATTTATCAATAGAGGAGTGCGATGAAGACCTGCGAAATGTCTCTATCCCAGAGTCGGAGGGAGAACACACAGTTTTTGGACCCCCACTAGAGACCATATATATAACTAAAACTCTGAAGCTATGAGAATTCAACATTGGAACGGAGTCGCAACCTAAGTTAACTAAAATTGGGGACTACTTGGATGATGATACTATGGGAAAATTTGCAGAACTCCACACGGAATTCCAGGACTTATTCTCTAAAAAAATTCAGAACTTAAAGGGATTACATGGGACCTAGGAGTCATGTACATAACTTTAAAAACATATGCGCACCCTGCGAATTAGCGCCCTTATTGGTTGATCCCCAAGTATAAAAAAAAATTCAAGGAAGAAATCAATAAAATTCTCACCGCAGGTATCATCGAACCGATCGAATAGTCAGATTGGGTAATTCCTATGGTGGTTTAACAAAAAAATACTAACGAAGAGATATGGATCTGTGTTGACCTACACAAATTGAGATATGGATCTGTGTTGACCTACGAAAATTGAATGATGCTTGCGTACATGATCCCTTTCCTACACCCTTCTCAAATGAAATCCTTGATAGCATAGGGGGTAGGAAGCATACTCATTCACGGATGGGTTCTCAGGATACCATCAGATCATAATTGCACCTGAAGATCGCAGCAAAGCTACGTTTGCCACCGAATGGGGATCTTTTCAGTATAAAATCTTATCATTTGAGCTTAAGAATGCCCCTGCCATCTTTTTGCAGGTTGTGGTCGTAGTATTCAAGGACTTCATTCACAAGTTCTTGGAGGTATATTTTGATGATTGGAGCATCTTCGGATTGGAAAAGAAGCACATCTCAAACCTACGCATGAGGTTGGACTCCTATAGAAAGCACCAGATTTCCATAAATATCAAAAAGTGCATATTTTTCATAACCTTCGAAATGTTGCTCAGCCACATAGTTTGTCAACAAGGGTTGATGGTTGATCCTACCAAAATAAAAATTATCATCAATCTAGTAGTACCTACAACTGAGAAACATTTGCGCTCTATCCTTGGACATACAGTCTACTATAGGAAGTTCATTCAAGGAGATGTGTTGATCATAGCACCTATGGAAAATTTTCTAAAGAAGGATGTTTTGTTTTTTTGGGATGAAGAGTGTTAGAAGAGCTTCAAGCTACTCAAGGAGAAGATGGTCTCTACGCCTATTCTCATCTTTTTAGACTGAGAAATTTTTTTCCATGTTTCCACAGTTGCGTCAGGAATCACCCTGGAAGCTATCCTTATGCAGCCTGGAGACGGAGACATTGACCATCTAGTTGCATTTTCTATTAGGAAAATTTCTAGTGTGGAGCGCAAGTACTCCACTAGTGAATGCGAAGAGTTGGCCATGTTCTACGCACTGCAAAAATGTTGGCATTATCTGTTAGTACGGCACTTCAAGATGTTTACAGATCACTCAGCTTTGAAGTACCTAGTGAATAAGGCTGTGTTGGCGGGGGAAATCTGTCGGTGGTTGCTACTGTCCCAAGAATATGAATTTGAGATAATCTTCAGGCTAGGAAGGTTGAATGTTGGGCCAAACAACTTATCCCGAATCGAGAGTGGTGAGGAACCCACCAACCTAAAAGAAGGATTTCCCAATGTGAAATTGTTTGTGATTAAGGTGGTTGATGCACACTTTGCAGACATCATTCAGTTCCTGACTATAGGGATGGTGCCCACAGAGTATTCGGTAAAACAGAAGAAAGAGTTGGTAATCCACGCAATGACTTTTACCATCATTGTGGGCCATTTGTATAAGCTGGGAATAGACAAGGTGTTGTGAAGATACATATTGGAGTGTAAATGACATGCCATCTTAGCAGAAGCTCACGAGGGCATAGCAGGAGGACACTACGCAGGGAAATCAACGACACATATGATCTTGGGAGCTAGGTTATGGTGGCCTCCACTACATAGTGACTCTCACGACTATTGCAAAGCATGCGATATGTGCCAAAGGAAGGGAAGGCCATCGTGCAGAGATTAAATGCCCCTAAAACCGCAAATGGCCCTACAAGCATTTGAAAAATGGGCCATCAAATTCGTTGGGCCCATCAACCCTCTAGGGAGGAAGACAGGTGTGTGCTACATGATCACTGCAACTAATTATGTAACCAGATGGGACGAAGCACAAGATGTGAAGGATTTCACTACAGATACCACCGCACACTTCATTTTTTAGTATATTTTGACCAGGTTTGGATGTCCAAAGATCTTGATGAGAGATAGAGGTATGCACTTTGTTAATGAAACAATACAGGAATTTACTAAAGAATTTCAGATCCATCGCACAAAAATCACTCTGTATCATCCACAGGAAAATGAAGTGGTAGAAGCTTTTAATACAATATTGGAGCAGGCACTAATTAAGTTCTATAACGATGATCACAATGACTAGGACATGCACATCCCATCTGTCCTTTGGGTCTATTGCACCACTTGCACGAAACTGACTGGAAAAACACACTTTCGGATGGTTTATGGAAAGGAGGCCATTATGCCTATGTAATACATTGTGCCTAGCCTGCACATCACAGCCTTTATGAACATGGCAGAGCCTAATATCATCATGGAATGGTTAGCATAGCTTGTGGCTTTGGAGGAAGATTGTTTCATTGCTAATTTTCATCAGCAGGTTCAGAAGGCTTAGGATAAGGCATGGCATGATTGACATATTTGACAGAAGACATTTGTGGAGGTCGAATTGGTCATGTTGTATGATAGCCAGTTTTTGAAACACCCGAGGAAGTTTCGTCAGCACTGGTTAGGTCCCTATAAGGTAAAAGAAAACACTGATGGAGGAGTTGTTCAGCTAGCTACCCTATGCGGCAATATGATACCAGGATATGTCAATGGCAGCTGACTGAAACCATACCAGATCAAATAACTATATGGCCGGAGTAGTTGTATGGGGCAGAATACGCATAGGGGTTGGTAGCAGGTCTCGAAGCCTGGAGAAGTGCGTTGGGAGCACAGGGGTGCATAGTAGGTATGTTGGGAGCGTAGGGTTGTGCAAGGAGCACAAGAGGTATGCTAGGAGAGTAGGGGTGCTTTGGGAGCACAGGAGGTGTGAAAAATAGCCGTTCGAACAGTAAAATTGGGCAAAAATAAAATTTTACCATTGAAAGGAGCGAGCGGCTAGTAATTAATGAGGCCATCTCTGAAGAATTTTTACTATTTACTTGATGAGAAGTTCCTGATAAGTTTCACACAACCGTTGGTTGATATCCAAGACTATAAAATTAGAAGGATAGTTCAAAAGAGGGTCCCGTGTATCTTGAGCAGTTGGTGTTTTGTATGAGTCCATGACTATTGTGCCTTGTTCATGTCTGAGCGTGCTTCCCCTTCAGATAGTAGCCACCCTGAGTTCATTTTTCATGCCAGAATGGCTGCATCTAATCCCACCGAATCTTCCTAGATCGTGGCCTTGATGGGGAGAGAATATAGGAAGTACTGGAAGTTCACCATAAATTCAAGGAGGTTAGTTCCACGCTGAGAAAGGGAAAGCAGAAAGGGAAGGAGAAAGGCCAAGGGTCAGGGAAACCTATGAAGTGGACTGGAGGGAATCCCCACACCTCCCCTCAGAATGTGAAATCCCCTCGAACAGTGCCCCAGACACGTTTGCCTAACTCATTGAACTGGCCTCTGTCTCCTCAGGAAGAGGCCCAGATCCTTGAACCACTCAACTAGTTTCCGCCCTATGTCCGACCTCACAGACCCTCGATGTACACACATAAGAATATAAATGGCCTGCGCACATACCTTCAAATGCCTTTGATTCTAGGATAGGTCCCCATAATTGGCGATTCCTTTGACAAGCTTCACTCAGTAAAATTCAATGACCACGACCTGGCCAATTTGGACGCCTTCCCAGAACTGGCACCTGAGCTATATCTTGAAAGGGTATTAGAGGATGATGTGTTGAAGGTAGTTCCCATACCATGGGAGTATGGATTGGCTGGTTTCAGACTCTTAAACCTATTGAGGGTGCCTCATTTTGGCCACTACAACGTCATATACTAACTTCTGCGCTAGCTACTTGGCCTGGTCCATGATGGCAACTTGTGGATCTAGGATCAAATCCCCATTGATGCCACACTTATTCACCATATTACTGGTCTCCCCATGGAAGTTCCAGACTTTATGCTGTGCATCGGAAAAATTTATGAGCAACAAATTGCTAAGAAGGTGTGCGAGGATTACCACGTGGAGTGGAACACTTGGGGATTAATGATCAACGTTATCAGCATCCCTGGTGTGTGCAAGGGCACCTTATTTTTAGCATGAAATATAATGCACAAGTTACAGGTTACCATGGTTCCTGCATATGTAATTCAGCTAGTAGGTTGTTGCGAAAAAGAGGTCTGCTACAACTGGTCCCAATTTTGTGGAAAGAATTTATGGAGAATGTGCATAAGGCCCGGGACGAGGGAAAATAATTCTAATACTCATGGATCCTACTCGTCACCACGTTCATCACATGGGAAGCCCCTGAAGACTCATTTCTCCACAAAATCGAGCTAGGTATGTGTGAGGGAGCGCGATAAACGAATTTGTGGGACTCAAAGGATGCACAATGTATTCAGGACAATCAAGTCTTCTGGGTCCTATTTTAGAGTGGGCTCACAGCAGCAATCAACTCCCGACCATGCTTTTCACCAGAGTTTATGATAAGTATAAAAGCATCACATTGTTTCAAGTAACCATGCATAATGTACAGATCAGAGGCCGCAAGGATCCAACATGGGTTTCAATCCCATACATGGTTGCTAATTAGGAAATTGATTGCCTAATTATGACTTGGCCTCCACACTGGAAGCTTGGCTTCAAATCAGGTATGAAGGACACTACAGGGACGAGCACCATGAAGGTCACCCTGTGTGACACCACCAAAGAAACTGGAGGATAGGGTCAAGGTACTGGGAAGGAAGTGGACCTGGGATCACAAAAAGGTTCATAGCAGGGCAAGAGTACTAAGGAAGGGCGTGGAACTGGCATAACAGAAGGGTTCACAGCAGGGAAAGAGTAGTGGAAAGGGCACTGAACCATCATCGCAGAAGGATTTGCAGCACAATCTAGGCACATGAGGTATGGATGCGGGAGGTGTTGACTACCCTCGAGGTACGAAGTGGACTGGTGACCCTGTTAAAGGTCCATGGAATAAGTAGCTATCTTAACAATGAAACACAAGAGTTATGTTTACATAAGAGGACCTAGAGCAGATCGTAGATGCAATCACCCTGGCTGCATAAGAGAAATGGCTAGCTCTAGAAGAACACTAGAAAGCCACAATCAATACACTCCAGGCTGAGCTCCAACCTCTACAACTAAAGAATGATACATTTCAAATGAGTATGATTTAGGCCAGGTCAACCCTAGCAATAAGAAGCGCATTAATTAGTACGCTGGAAATCCCCCTCTGTCCTCTATTGGGCGTAGCCCTCATACTGAGTCCATTCGACTTAGGAGTGCAAGTCTACGCTTGCACAGAGGTACAATTGGATCTCGCCCGTCACTCACATGAACCGTTGCATATCCTTGATGCATTCTTGTTTCAAGAGATTCAACATAGATACTGTTAATTGCACTAGCATCTTAGTACAACTAAGCAAACAATTGAAGAAAAAATTGCTGAGGTATCCCAGGCACAGGCTGCATGCACCCTCGCCACTGTGAAAAAAACAGAGTTGGAGAACCTAATTAGTAGGCTCTCTGTAGACATCATCGAAGATATCTCAACTTCTACCATGCCCCAGGCCAATATTGATGGGTTGGTTGCAGTGCTAGAAGCTTCAATAACCGAGATCTAGGTGGTCAAGACAGAGATGGAACAACAGATTGCGGCCTTGCAGGCCAAGTTACAGCTAGAAACGCCACCTGAGATAAGGGCCCAGCGAGTTGTGTTGGTTATAGAGGCCACCAATATCATTACAGGACAAATCGCTCAGGGTTGAGAACTATTGGAAATAGCTATGCAGCTATGAACCAAGGTGCAACGCGATCCTCTCCTGCGCGAAATAAAACAAGAGCTACGTTATAAGGAAGAAGAGTTTGAACAAATAGAGGCTACACTAACTACTTTGGTCCCCGCTCAATTCTTGGCCCGACTGCGCACTAGCCATGTGCTCAGAGATGACATGGAATCTCCTCAGCAACAGAATAATACTTTGAGTGATCACCTCAATCCGTGGGCCAATGAGGCCCTCAAGATGTCTCAGGATGTCGAAATCGCAATTAAGTAACTGAACTAGACATTGGACAGCATCACTGTTGCTACAGAAGGCCCAACTTCATAGAAGTTGGTGGAGGTAGCCCTGAATGTTGCTACGCAAAGTGAAGGAGTGTTTCCCCCCTTGGTGGATGCGATCAAGCAACTTCAAGGGAAGATGAAAAACCCACGACCATAGTGACTCGAGACGAGTCACAAATTGTGTTGGGGCCCTGTTGGAATGAGCTCCCCAAGCTGAAAATTTTATATATCTTTTGTATTAATTATTCTAATGCAGGGGTTTTGGGGTAGGTCAAAGCCCTGAATGCAATGTCATGGGTCAAAGGGTAGAACTAGAGTCTGAAAACCACAATTTGCGGACCATAGGATAATGTAGGCTACATCGATATAAATAGATGAATAGTTTGAGTCTAGAGGTAGGCATGAATTAAGACTGATTCTATGTGAAAAATCTTATATCGGTTTTGGGTTGTTTTGGGTAAGGACTCCTGTTGGCTGTGTGCACGGATATCCTCAGTCCTGCTGTGTGCGGACCTCGCAAGGCTATGTGCACGGGCTGGTTCTGGTTGTAAGTGGATTTGAATGTTAATGAATGTGAATTACTGTTAAGGTATCTGTGTGTTATCTGGATTGGTTATGTTTACTGTTGAAGCATATATATGACGATTATTTAGCTATGAATGTATCTATTTTTTGCATAAGTATATATGTGATTTGTTATTAGCTGCAATTATAAGTGCTCTATGATGGTATTTGGTAATACACACGTGGATGTGAATTTACTGATTAGATCCGATAGATGTGTTATGGTTATATGCTAAGTAAACTATTACAAGGGCTTCAAATAGACTCATTCTGGGTAAACCTAGCAAGTAATCATATAGATCTACCTCACATTACCTACTTTCTCCCAGGGTGCGTAAACCTAGTTCCAACACCCTCCCATAGTACTTTAGATGAGACCCTAGTCTGCACAAGTAGGTCATTGCCAGAAGGGCCCTCGTTGCAGGTAATATGATGCTGAGTGTTTTCCTTGATAGCAACCCACTTGATGAAGATGATGGCAACCTACTTGATGAAGTTGTCCCTAATGGAATATGTCTTGATGAACTTGTTAAATGATGTAAATCTGATGTATATACAATGAGAATAGAAGGTGTTGATGGAAGAAATGTCAGTATGTGCTAGAACATGATGAAAAAAAAGTATGTCTCAAGGCGTACGCGGATTTGTCTAGACAAAGTGGCGTATGCACGCGGTAAATAACGTTCCAAGTCGCGTATGGGAAAAAGTGCTCTAAATATGTAAAACCAGGGGTAACCACCATGGTATTGACCCATTGTATTGAGTAATGATTCGTCTATGTGACCCCTTGGGAATACCATCGAAAGTAATGTGGTTTTGGCTCATGGTATTGAAAAAGGGTAAACCTATATAAGAAGAAAATCATTGTGCATAGGGTGCTGGATTCGGGATTTGATGAATACGGTGAATACTTCACTACGAAGTATGTCGTGTGGGTGAACTCTGTTTCTAATTTTCTTAATTGATAGATACGAATCTATAGAATCTGATTTACCATATGAACATGATGAAGGCTCAAGATCTCTAGATATAAAAATGTTGTCCTTCAAGGGATGATGCGAAAAGCATCATGTTCCTCACGGCGCAATCCTGTTGAAGAGATTGAAGAAATATGGGTAAGTTTATAGATCTGGTCTGTACTGCAAATTTTATCTTTTATAGATCTATACGCGGGTTTGTTTCATGAAAA